>CM041782.1:172805434-172891565 GCA_023374045.1 Limonium bicolor | reverse complement strand
AGTTGCTACAGTTGCAGTGTGAGACGAAGAGCAGATGTCGACTAGAGTGTGAAGCAAGAGCCTAAGCTATATTTGAGTGATGAAGGAGACCTTTTTCTCTTCAATTTCTCTATATTTGCCTGCTCAATGAATTTGTTATGGATTTTATTGTTTTTATGTGAATATTTCTTTCTGCATCCCGGGTTTAGGATGAAACACTAGATTCAAATTTTCCTATTTTTATGTATTCTTGAATGCAATTTAGAAAACGTTTGATAGCTTATGCTTAATAGTTCTTATTAATTGATCATGTTCAAGAATTACCTGTGAATTTTTATTAAAATTGCGATAGCTGAGATTTTGAATTAGGCAAATCAGAAGCGAGATTCGTTTATCATGTGTTGCCATAATTAAGGGTGCATAATTTGATGTTGTCAGTGGCTACGAATATGACAACAATATCTCAAGCATTTTTAGCCTGATTAGGATCCTATGAGCAAGAGATCAGATTAAGGTTAATTACCTCCCTGTGGTGGTTAAGGATTATAGAAGCGATAAGACATGAATTTGAGATTAGAGAGTGAATAACCAACCTAGGGTATGCTTTTCCATATAATTCACCAAAGCTAATGCCTTTACTATGTTTAATTGTGTTCTTCGTATTTTAATTTTAGTTGCTAGTTTTATAGTTCACCAACCCTACATAACCCTGCCCACCAAATTCCTATGTTAATTAACTTTTTATATTTATGTTGTTATAATTCGAAAAGAAATATAACTCATTCCTAATTCGACAACTTTCTACTTATCATCAGAACTTGCTGAAACGACTGGTACACTACAGATAGGTTATACCTGTGGCGCTGTTGTCAGCAAGTCACAATAGCTAAGTTTTCTTTCTATTTTTTTTGCAGAATGAGTAATTATTTAGTCATTTTTGTCCATATTCTTTATTTTAGTTACTCACTATTACTTTCTACAACATACTCGTTCTTAGATGCTCCAAAATTTATTGAGAATCCAAAAATTGAATGCACAAAGTTTAGCAGTTCCTTTTTTTTTGAAAGACATAGTTAGCAGTTCCTTGATTCTTAGAAGTTGGTATGGATCAGTGTTTGAATCCGTTGTTTGAGCAAAAGTAACTTCTAGCAGCAACATAAATGGTAGGAGTAGTTGACTCACCTGTTGAGGAAGCTTTACTGAGGGATTATTCAAGACCCAATGTAGACAGTCTTACTTCACCAATAGTAATCCCTGCTCTTCCTTTGTTGAAGTCTCCTTTGCGCACTCCAACTGATTTTCACCTACAACATCCAAACTCACTTTAGAAGCTAAATATTTAACTTAGACCACTCTAGGATGCCAAAATGGTTTCCCAACCATTCATACCAGTGGAGAGTTGTCTTGTCCATACAAATAACTATCATCCACACTTTATCCACCACCACTACTTGTTATAAGCAAATTATTGTTCTGACTTATAGATTTAGCCTAGACACAAAGATCAACAACTCTAGTTTCCTCACACGAAGCCCGTCATTGATGGCACCTGTTCAACACTGTCAAGGAACTCATCGTGAAGGCTTGGCTTGCTCTCCTATGCACACCTCCAATTGAAGGTCTTTTTGCATCTTGGTCATAACTACGATCAAATTCTCCATCTGACCAGTGAGACCATATGTAACACCCCTCTCCATAATCACGTAATAATCTCTCACGTAGCAATAAATAAAACATCTTACAGCGGAAGAAAATAATAACAACAACAATACTCACTCGGGTGTCACCGGCCATTACTCGCCCATGCGAGCAACGAAGCCAACTATCTCCAACAACCAACATAAACCAACTACTAACCGCCGTGATAACGAGAATATTCCTATACATCATACTAAGTCCATAAGCCATAAACATCGACAAGTGAGTGTCTACCCAAACCTGAATATACATAACCGTACCATATTACAACTCCATGTGCGGTAATTAAAATAAACTCTAATTACCCTGTTCCCGCACTTCGGCTTCGGCAATAATCAACAACCTGCATAATGGTGTAGTATCAGCGATAGACGCTGAGTATGCCGGGCCTGGACCCTAATGGTCACTTAGTCATTTAAACCATCTTATTATTAGATTGGTTTCATGCTTTACCATTTTACAGTTATAATCAATACTATAATATACATGTATAATATACATAATCCTCCATCCAAACATTCATAAACATTAAACCATCCACCCAACTCAAACAGTCATAGAATATCACAAACCACAATTGTATATCGAACGTATCGAAATAATAACAGTATAATGTACAATGTACAATCGCCGTAGCGTATAGTTTCCTTAGTTAATTTAATTTGGCCTTTAAGGCCCCATCCATCCAAACCATGTTTAATTAATACCAGTTGGGCGTCATGTTGAGACAACCCGATAACCTCACCATGGACAGTAGTCCTCCCGTACACACAAAGGTACTCATTTCGCCAGAGGTCCGGAGGCCCCTGACTATTCACTTTACCTCGTAAGGTGTCCATATAAAAGGCCGTAGCCACCTGACCCACGATCCAAATAGGACTCGTTGGGTATAAACCTGGAGCGGAACCCAATTGGGAACCCCTCAGTGATCACAAATGCGCAACCAAGTAGTTCGTAAACTACCGGGATTCCTCACCTCAACTCATACCATCTCTCTCTCATAATGTTTAAGATATGCTCTTAGTCTTATGGATAATATTTATTAATTAGCTGCCCAATGGGTCTCACGCATACCTAGAAGTAATCTAGGTCATATTCATGTTCGAGATCCATGCTCTAGAGACCGACAATGTCGTGACTCATTCCTAAGTATTTTACTTAGGTTTCCATATACTTAATATTAATACTATGGTATTATCAAGTAACCGTCATGTTCATCACATTAACGCATATGTATGTTTATATAAGCCGATCTATAGTCGACGTAGTGTTAGTCCCGTAGGACGCTCGTGCATAAATAATTAATGCAGTAGCACACAATCACATACATGTATCCAAAACACTTACACACAAGTGATATCAACCAAATCCGAGCCCAAGGAGTTTCCTTAGGACAACTCGGATCAAACCCCTTTACATACCGTTCACCAAGACCTAGGATGCGCAGTGTAGACCACTAGCTCGTCAAGCGCGTCCGTCTGAAGTATGATCTAAACAGTAATAAAACTATAAGTCAGTCTCCATGACTAACTACATCCGGTATTTCCGAATAACAAGTAACCCCGACAGTTCATTCCCGGATTCCTACATTTATTTGTTACGGGTTTCTCTAAACCGGTCGGCTGTGTTACTAAAACTCGTATGTCGAACTGTTCCGACTGTTAAGTTTAATTCATTATACTTCTTTAATTTATCCACCATTAAATTTAGGTATATAACCTATAGTTGCATGTATGCATGCATGATTATATTATATTGTATTATATAATTTTTATACTATATCATTTTCCCACCATCCATTATAATACATTGTATTATATTATCCATTATCTTTAGCAAATTATATTTGCATTCAAAAACTCATAACTTATAGTTTGTAACTATTTTTTATGTAATAACCACCACCATTGTATTATATGGTTTCCATCCATAATATGTATCCATCCTTATATACATTATTCTTGTATATGTACATGTTTACCATATAGGTAATTTCCATGAGTTATAAAACTCTTATATCATATGTTACATTTTATCATCTTATATTAGATGATTATTCCCATTAGTTGTATTTTATTATACAACTTATATTAAGATTATTATCCTAATATTATGTAACAATCTATGTTGTATAATTACAACTCCTAAGGTTTATTCAATAAATACCTTAGTTTATAAATCTTATTTATTTACAGTTTGTCACATTATTTAATGTGAATATCCTTACTTATTAATTCCATTTAAACCATATAATTGTTATAACATTTATAACATTATAGACCATAGTCTAAAATTCATTTTCCAAACTTTTATAATTCGGTACAGCCCTTTAATTTATTTAAATTCCATTTTGACCACATAACATTATGTGATGTTATACCATATACTAATATCATACAATATGATATTTTATTTCCTTTAATTTATAACCTATAGTTTTTATACAAAACTATTTATTATTGCCACATGGGCACCATATCAAAACCATATTCTTTTTCATATACCGTAGTTTCCTTTATTTACAAAATCACCCCATTATTTATACCATGTTATATATCATATAATATCATTTTTAACTTATAAAATGGTATAACCTATGGTTATATTTTTGTAAAATTCCGAACAGACCCACCAAATTCCTATAATTGCCATTTGGCCCAATTTATAACATATAGTTCTATAATATCATTAAAACTATATATTATACACATATCTTAATAAAATACTCTTAGATTATTCTAAAAATCACCAAATTTCACCAAAGGGTTATAATTACCCTTACTAACCATATACTCTCGGTATATTACATTTCCACCCCATCTTTTATTCCAAAGTGTCATAATGACATAATAACTATATATTATACATATATAGTTTATTTTAATTCCAAAAACAACCCAATAAATTCCTAAAAATTCCTAATAGCCCAAGGGTGTTTATAATACCATTATACACCCATTATTTTCAGTAATAACATATATACCACATATGTTATAAAATTGTTACCATTAAATACTTATCTTATTATAAAACCTTAAATAAGTTACTTAACTTATCTAATTTGGTCAAAACCTACCATATGGTCAAGGTTGACCACCTTAATATTTCCTTGACCATTAATTCCTTATAATTACGGTTTGTACTCCTATCTTTTCAGAAATTACCATTTAACCCCAAAACTTTATAAAATCTTATAATTTTTATTTAAACTCCTTTTAAACCTCTAATTTTCGGCTTTATTATTATATAGCCCCCAAATTTAATTTAATTTCACTTTAACCCCTTATAATATGCGGTAATGCATATATATCTCCTAAACTTAAATAAAACCTTATAAATGCATAATTAAAATGGCCTAAAGTACATGGCCTTATTACAAACATTAGCTTATAAAATAAATTACACATAAATGCCCAAAAATGCTGTAAACTCTCGGCCTTCCACACATCTTTTCCTTATTTACCAATATTCCACGTAATGTCTTAAATTTGACAATTATGCTAATTAATTAGTTATAAAATTTATTAAACCATTCCTTAATCACCTAAGGTCAAAATAAGACCTATAAACCTTGTTCACTCACGGCACAAATTATACACATATGTATAATTACATATTAATATACCAAGTGAAGGTTTAAGTGATTTATACCTTTTTTTTGCCTAGTTTAGGCCATGTTTGGCCACGGCCTGCTTAGGATAAAATTTCCACAGCATCATTTACATGTTTTCAAACAGCAATTAAGGCATAGTTAGTCTCCAAGTAAGATCTAACCATAAGAAGTGTTTTAATGTATATTTCAAGGTAGAATTTACCTTAGAATACCAAGGTAACCAAGGGCTGTCTTCGGCCTAAATTTACAGAAGCAAAAGAGCATCAAATGGTCTACTAAAACCAGGTTTAAAACCGACATAACTCAGATTAGAAGATGGCTAATTTTTACCTTGTTTAAAATGCCTAAAATGGTGTTTTTGGCTTGGATCTGGCTATACCTTGAAGCTCTTGATAGATCCTCTAAATAAGTATGTTAAGAAGGAGATTATAAGGCTAGGAGAACAGGTTTTACAACCGTATCTAAAGAGAATAAAAAGATAAGTGCTTAAAGCACATTTTTATACCTTAAGAACAAGATTAGATTTCTCCACCTCCTTCCCTTGTTACAGCCGAGATTTGCCCTCCTTTTGACCTCCAAAACAAGCTAGATCCATGGATGGAAATCGTTTTTGCTTAGATCCACGGAAAGAGGAAAGAAATGTGAAGAGAATGAACATAAAATGGCTTAATAAGCTTACCTATGTCAATTGATGTTCTTCTCTGTATTAGGCATGTTCTCCACGGTTTCGAGAGGCAAAAGAGAGGTTGGAGCTGCTTGGTGTCGGCTGGAATGGAGTGCAAATGAGAAAGGTAGGTCAAATTGTCTTAAAACACATTTTCCCTTGTTTATTGTATTTGGTGTTTGATGACTCACCATAGAAGGGTGGCATCGGTTATTGGAGGGGCTGGTCTCTTTACGTGGGGACTCAATCAATCAAGGAGCCTATGTGTATTTTACATTATTGTATTAGAAAGGTAAAAGTAGCTCCTTAAATTAAGGAAATGTGTTGGAGCTTGTCCCTTGTGTTTGAAAGTGTCGAATTCAGGCTCCCCCTGCTTGTGGCTGCCGACTCCATGGGATCCAAGGGGTCAAACTTTGACCTCTTGACCATTCTTAGTCAATGTTGACTCAAACGGGCCCCCTTTTAGGGTTTTATTATATTTTAATATAAAATTTGTAAAATTTGTAAATTTCTGGAATTAAATTCCTATATGATATAATATGATATATTATCATATTTAAAGGTAATTATAAACTTTAAGCCCATTAAAAACCAATTTAGAAGGCAATTACACAAAAATGTGCTTTAAGGTGTTTTAGTGCACATTTTGTGTCGCAAGGTGTTTCTGAGCTCTATTTTCTTTGAGAACGGTTTTTTTGTGTTCCTTACATGATAAGTGATCTTAGGAATCCAATTTTATATAAAATAGAGGTCATTAGACCTTTAAGGTTTTCTTAGAGCACATTTTTGCCCTACTTGACCTTGAAGCATGTAAATGCTTGTTCTTTGTGTTGGAGTGTTGTCCAACAATTGTAGTATGTTTAGTTATGTGTTAATAAGCTTAGGACAAAGTTTTAGGTCCTAAGAAGTTCATTTGGGTATTTATTTACCCTAAACAGTCAAAGGGTGCAATATCTTGCTTTGTGTTGACCACTGTTGTTCTCAGTTGACTTTTAAGGCATGTTTAGGCCTTAATTAATGTAATTAGATGTTTAATCCATGTTTAATTAGTTTGGGGTATTTCACCATAGACTTTCCCATTAACATTAGTGATATGTTCCTTAATCACTAGTCAACTTCACGCTGATCCATCTTGTTATGTTTGGTGGCTACCATTCACCACATCTTCCCAAGAAAGATGCTCTAATACCAAACTGATAGGGTCACACAAACTAAGGCTCACCTTAAAACTCCATTCTTCAAGAGAGGGCCAATCTTATTCATAATTATCTAATAAGTAATACTCACTCCTGTTCTCAATAGATGATTTCCTAGGTGTTGTCATTTTTTCAAGTTTAAATATAAGATGATTTGGTCTTTTCTATCACTTACTTTCCATATTTACCCCTTTTTTCTCCTTACGCCCACAACTCTCCTATACCCCATATAAAAGTAAGCGTAAAATAGTCTAAAAATTGTCTCCTTAATTACCGTATGTTGTGCTAGAAAATCATTTATTAAGAACAAAATATAGTACAAAACAGGGGCACACCCTTAATTACTCTTGCGCAACTAGCTACACATAAAAACTTGGAACATCATATGTAACAGCCCAGGCTCATTGTCGATGTTGTGATATTGTCCACTTTCGGCCAAGCCCGCAAGGTTTTATTTTTAGGGTGTTACGTATTGTCGTCCCCCAAAAGGCCTCACAACATGGAGAGGTGTCCACACCCCTATAAGGTAGTGCTTCGTTTGTCTCTCCAACCGATGTAGGAGTCGAGCACTAGACCGTCACTCCCCACCCCCCTTAAGGGAGCCCAGTGTCCCTACTAGGTCACTGGCATCAATCCGACCCCTGGCTCTAATACCACGTGTAATAGCCCAGGCTCATTGTCAATGTTGTGATATTGTCCGCTTTGGACCAAGCCCGCACAGTTTTATTTTCGAGGTGTTACGTATCGTCGTCCCCCAAAAGGCCTCACAACATGGAGAGGTGTCCACACCCCTATAAGGTAGTGCTTCGTTCGCCCCTCCAACCGATGTGGGAGTCGAGCACCAGACCGTCACTAAATCAATACCAAGTTCTATTTTATTGAACATTTTATAATAACCCTGTCCTGTTAGTTTTGAATGTGTTGCTAAAGATCTGATTATTGTGTTGAGTTCATTAGCTAATTGTATTAACTTGTGCAACATGTATTACACTTTTCTTTGGGCTATTTAACCCATGAGTGAGGTTGGTCATTCCTTGTCGTTGTGAAATGATATAGCAACAACATTGACAAAAGCTGTACATTTACACACGAAAAAGTTCTAATGTACACCAATCCCAAAAGTTACAATTGTTGTAATCCTTTCCCCTCCCTTTAATTCCATTTCCAATCCACTCCCCCAAACATATACAAATAAAATCTACCGATTGGCACGAAATACCTCAGCTGGAGGCATGAAACAATCACTTGACAAACCAGAGACATTAAATCAATCTCTTCAATCCTCCAACTCTCCTCCACTTTACCCTTATGATTATATGCCCCACCATATCTATATAAAGTCGCATTAGTTCTCCCACCATGTGCAATTGTTATCCCATCAACGTTCCTATAATCCTCTATTGAAGTCTCCAGTGTTGTCTCCCAGAATATCGTCCTGCTGGTTGCATTACTGCCACAACCAGTGCCTCCTCTACTCCCCACCGAGGCAGCTTGCATCTTGACCAATTTGGTGTCCTCTAACTGTACCAGTAACCCTGTCCTCTGGCTGAAGTATCCACACACCGTGTGATGAACTATCTCCGTACTGGGACTACTCTGGGCTTTTAGTGTTTCAACTGACGCATCTCTCTTGAGAATGAAGCACTCTTCCTCGTTCATCATCTTCTCCCCTGCGCATACCGCTTGCGAGAAGAGACTAGCTGTGGACCTTGGGTCTATTCCCTGACATTACAATGATAATGAGAGACTTTGATTTCGAAAATAGTTGTTACTAGCTAATGCATGCAATAATAGATACATATAAATAATAAATAAGACAGAAATGATGAATTGCACTTGTTTACCTGGAAAAATCTTCGGAGGGGTCGAGGAGGACCTTTAGATGGCAAGGAGGCTGAAATGAAGATTGGGTCCAAGTCACTCTACCATCACATCCAGCACTGACTTTACAACCAGAAACAACAAGTTCTAAAAACCATAAGTCAGGGTTCTTCTGCCATAGAACAAACCCACCTACATCAGTGTTCAACCTGCCACTACTACTAGTATCGGAGGAAGTGGATGCAGTCACGGTAGTGGCAGGAGTACTGGCTCCATTGTTAGAGAGAGAGGATGACTCTCCGGAGCTGACGTCCAGTGCTGAGGCTACGACTGATCCGACTGCTACTGCTAGTACTAGTGGTGGTAGGTGTAGGCTGGTTGAAGTCACTCTGGTGGATGTCGGAGGATAATACCTTCACTTGTCCAATAGCATACATGCTGTGGACTGAATTCAACACTGCGGGACCTCCTGTTGCTGCTATGTACTGCTGTAGGATGTACTTTGCTGTCGATTCCGCCTGTATGTATAATGTATGAGGTCAAACTTGGTTATATGATCGAATTGTTGATTATCTGGTTTGTTTTTACTATTACTCTCTCAGTTCTAAATTATTAGTTATATTGTCAGAAAATAACTACTACCTCCGTCCCATCAGGATTGTCCTGTTTGCTTTTTGGCACGTTTTTCCACATCAATATTTAACATATAAGATAAACTAATTTTATAAAACTAAAATCGTCAAGATATAGTTTAGTATGTAAGGAATCTATTGCATATGTTAGATTTATAAAATTACTTTATCTTATATGTTAAATATTGAAGACAAACAACATGTTCAAATAGTAAACTGGACACTCCCAGCGGGACGGAGGTAGTAATATTTTTAGATACGTTTTATGTATGATAGATAACTAACAGGAACAACATTACATTTCTGAGTGCTAAGAAAATATAAACTTCATTAAACCGCAAGATGCATTATCTCTGAAAATTCATGTCATCCTTTTTCTTCTCTATTTTCTGTCAAATACGAGAAGCACAGCACAGATGTTTAGTATTCATTGACCAATGGGAAGATTAATTTCTATTCGAGAAGCATGAAAAAGGGTTTTAAACAGAAACATGATGATGATCGTGATATTACCATTGAAGAGCAGTTTCTGAAAACCTTTGAGGGTTTGTCGATGTCCAAATGAACCTGGAAGGGAATGAGAGGGGAAGCAACAAGCTTCAACAAGAGCATAAACTCACTGGTGGTTGATTTGCCAGAGGCTTCACCAAACCGACTAGACTTTATCCAAGACCGCATATTCTGCCAACGAAGAGAAGCGCCGCCTCCTCCAATGCACCCAAACATTTCGTCTGGCACCGGCACCTCCAACACCGTGTCAAGCCCATTCTCTTTTTCAAAATTTGGACAAAGCTTCCTCATCAATCAAATTTTAAGTGATATATATCACACTATACGATTGTTACCGATGGTGTGCAAATCAAAATATGGTACTTTGGAAATGTATAATTTTTGGGTTTCAAGGATTGAAAATTTTCTTCTGGTAATGCAGGAACAAAGGGATTGGGGCAAGGAGGCAGAGAAGAGATAGAGAAAACAAAAAAAGAGAGATTTATCTAGAGAGAGGAGAGAAAAATACAGAGAAAGAGGGCGAGAGTTTCACCTGGGAAACTTTGATCTCATCCTCCTTCTCCCCTCTTCTTCTTATGCTTCTCTTTCCCTTGTTTATTTGTCTATGAAGAGGATTTGATACTCTATCATGCGAAAGAACAAACAAGGGTGTTTTTTGCTGTTGATGAATGAGAAATATAGATCAGATAAGTCAAGAAACAAAGAGAGAAAGAAGAAAATGAGAAGATGGCTCTGTTTTTGGAGGGTGGGGAAGACTTTGTCTATTCATGTGGTGGCGGGCACGATATTAGCGGGAAAGAGGCCGTTGGTAGAATATTGACTGTTATTTGACAACCAACCAACCGGTTCGGTTTTTTTTTTTTGAAACTCACCTGATGCGTTTTTTTTAGGTTTAGTTTTTAGTCACCTAAAAGTATAGAGTGGGTTATATTCTATGTTCTTTAAAAAAAAGTCAGAAGAGATTCCCATATAACTTGCCATCAAAGATAATGTATTCCAGGGCTCTTTGTGCTTAAAATTAAAATAGTACACCTCTAGCTATGTCAAGTTAGTCGTACAAAAAAACTAAACAATCTACATATACAGCAAGCATGGTGGTTCAGAGTAATGCTGAGAAAGAAAGACTAACCTTGACTAGTCAAGGGACAGTGAGGAAATGCCTCACGAGACAATCATCCAAAATCTGCTACTTGACCTCCAACCAATCTATCAGAAAACATTCAAGTGGTTTTTAGAGTTTTCACAACAAAATTCTCCCTATAGATAACCGTCTAAAATTTAACTGGGATAAATTCAAGAGGCACCTGGTGTACTTGAGCAATGCTGGCCCTTCCAAGCATGTATATGTTATTCACCTGCTCTCCATAGCGAGTATCCTACATAAGAATATTTAGCCATAAATATTATTGTCAAGAGTTCCAAACATCCACCCGCCTATTTAGCAAGTTTAATAATGGAGAGAAATTTTTCCTCTGAACTATTTTTACATATCACGAAAATAATTTAACAAATGTTTATTATCTGAAGGTTTACAAACACAATTACAAGAGACAAAATTCATCCGTACAATACAATATCTAAGGTGATCTATCGGACTGCTCAAGCCTCACCGGGGTATCTCATTCCCCTTACCCTAAACTACTCATATTACAAATAACTACTGCAAAGTTGCACAGATGCACTTGAACTAGTAAGAATGCAGCAAGCGCCAACTAATGGATCAAAAGGTCAGCTTTCAGAAAACTGGATGCTTGAAGCGGACTGAGGGTTTGATGGAGATAACATGCCGTCATCATAGACCCTAACGTCACATAATCTTCCTCCATTTTCATCAGCAAATGTGATTTTCTTCCTTTTGATGGTCGAGTTTAAAGTAGAACTATAATCCCTGGCACCCTCTTCTATTTCCTTATTACTGTCGGTAGAAGTAGAGGCCTCCTTTTCAGCCAGACTCTGTAATTCAAATCAAAGCATTTTTAAAAGACAGTGATAAAACATCAGCCATTAGACATCCTTCTCCTAGTGCTATTCACAAAGACTTCAAATTGTTCTCCAAGACAAGAATACATACCATGATTTTGCAAAATCGATTGCAATCCCTATTCATGATGGACAACCACTTTTTTGCGGTCTCCTCGACTTTGGAAATATTCTCCAAGGCAACCGTTATCTGTGTACATAGGCATATCTTTAGAGGCGAAAGTCCCTACGTTGACTGGTATGTCGTTGTTGTATCCGATCACAAGTAGCAGTAAATCTCAGTGTGCAAATATGAAATACACAGAAGGGTATTGTCAGTTTTTAATACCTCATTCATATTGCATCTTACTGGAGTAGTAGATCTGCCTTCATGAAGCAATGTTTCAACCATCAATTCCTTCAATGAGCTCAGCTCATTGGTGAGTCTTCCCGCAAGGCGGTCAAAATCATGCATCTGCTGTTGTGAGAAGGTAATTGCACTTCGTGAGAACTGCTGGATGGACTTGCAGCTACTCATTACAGGTTGAGAAGCCTTGTTAGTACCCTTTGAAGAAAGGGATGATTTCTTGCCCTTCGCTTTCTTTGTTCTTTGATCATCCAAGTGTACCATATCAGCTGCAGCTGCTTTTACGTACTTGCGTCTTTTGGGACTGGTAATGACATGATCATCAACAGAGTCCGAGCTTGCAAGTGAAACTCCATTCTTGTTGTCTACCTCAATGCAGATTTCATCCGTGCATTCTGAGGGGAAAGTAACACCAAAGGTATGCATCATCATCATGGCAGATATAGTTCACCGACCAACAGTGTTGTGTTGCCCGTATGAAAGGGTGGAAGAAAGAAAGCCCAAGATGGGAAAAATAAATACTACTTGCCAGATGTACAAATACACCAGAAATAACACTGATCTCAAACATTATGGTACAAGTGCTTGCTCAATAAAATGTACAACAAGAGATTAATCATTTACAGCACTGTTTAAGAAAAATTACATGCCCTAGTGGGTATAGCAATGCCCGTCATAAACCTAAGCCACTTTCAGTAACGTCACATACAAACAATCGAGTAAACATTTAGGAGGCCTGAATACCAAACAACCTTATCAACTTACTTTCAGTTGGCAAGTTGTCATTTACATTGACGGTTTTCATAGCTCGGCGCAGCTTTTCCTGAGAAGTGGGAGAGATGGTCTGCATAAGATATTAAGCATAACCACAATTACTGTCTGGAAATATTGTATTGAAAACAGTACGAAGCTTTGATCAAGGAGAAAAACAACAAAAAAAAACATAGTGACTTGACAAGCAAGATGAATCTTCACCTTTCTGGCTAAAAGTAACCTTTCAGGGGGACGCTGTGGTCCAGAGCATCCTTGAGCTTCGGTCACTACAGATTCTGACACCTTCTTGGGCTCATCACACCGAGCATTATCACTCATTAAGGAAGAGTTCTTATTCGTATGTGCAGCAGTATCATGATGGATATTAAGCTCACCAATATTGCCACTAAATAAACAAGGAACTACATGTTCCATGCTTCCAGACATAGCCTGGTTAGCATCATCATGATTACCATGTTCCACATGCTGAACACTGCAGGCGGATGCCACGGAGCAGGATAGCCCCTCTAAAGAAGTCTCACCGTAAGCTGAGATTCCATGCCCAAGTGAGTAACTTATATGACTGTCATCACAGGCAGAGCTGACAGATAAAGGTAAAATGGAGGTTGGAGACTCCTTACAAGTGAGCAAGTTTACATAATTGTCGTTTTCAGCAGATGCAAGTATGGACTGGATGTTGACCATGGAAATGTCATCTTCGAGGATCTCTTTGCTTTCAATATTTCCAGGAGTAACACACGAATCAGCTGTGTGTATGATAACCGATGAATTGCCATTACAAACTCCAGACTCCTCTTTGGTCAATACAGAATCTTCTTCCACGGACAAAACATCACCAGTGTCAAATGTTTGACTAGTAACTGTTGCTGAGCCAGTTGGATAATCAGATTTAAAGATCTCCTCCGCTTCGCAACACTCTGGGGCAAGGGTAGCTCCAATAGTGGTTATAGAAGGTTCACTGGGACAGCAAACTTTGGATGTTATTAAACTTGTTGAGGGTCCTTCCCGAGTGGACAAATCACCAACCTTGAGAACTTGACATGTCATCTCCATGTTGGAAACACCTGAATTGCCACTACAAACTTCAGTTTCCTCTTTAATATCTACAAAATCTTCTACCTCAGAGAAACCATCACCAATATCAAGTGCTTGCCTAGTTACTGCTGCTCCGCCAGTTGGATCATCTGATTTAGAGACCTCATCATCTTGGGAACTCTCTGGAGCAAGTGTAACATCAATAGTGGCAATGGCAGGCTCACTGGAACAGCAGACTTCAGATACTACTAAGCTTGCTGAAGGTCCCTCCTGAGTGGAGAGATCACAAGTGTTGAGAACTTGACACGTCATCTCCATGTTGTAAACTCTATCTGCATCATTGTCACCAAAAGGATAGCAATCAGGACTAGAGGTTGAAACTTGGCTGGAGCACAGTCCATCAACAGAAACTTTAGCTCCAACGTTTTTGTGTTTCCCACTCATGTCGAATGGTAGCAGATAATCATGATCGTATGACATTGGTTCAGATTTAACTGATCCAATAATTTGGGGCACGTGAGCAAACTTTTGCTTTTTGATGGACTTTGACCCTTTACAGAATCTAACTTTCCAGCTCTTCAGGGCAATGTGCAAATCATCGTCATCATCTTCAGGAGGTGAATCGCCAGACTCCTGCATCATATTTTGATAGTTTTGTGCAACGTCACTGCTTGAATTAAGGGGAAATTTTCTTTTCTTTGGTTTTTGCTTCTCCTTCAGCTGTTTCAAAGTCATACCAAGAGTATCATCAACTAAATCATGATTATCAGTGTCTTGATCTGAAAAGATACCGGTATCACTGATGTGACCATCATTCCCATTTTCTACTTCTTCTAAAATTTCAGTCTTCACCGTTAGACTAGTAGATGCCTCTCTAAGCATTCTTTTGACAACAGGAACTGATACTGCAGGTGATGCGTATATTGAACCTTCGGCATCAGAAAGCTCATCAAGTTTCTTGATAGATAATTTTGGCTTTCCACAAATAACATTTATGATTTTGACCACCTTGCCACCCTTAATAGCAGAAATATAGTGCAAGTGATGATAATGTCTTCTCAACTCCATCACTGCAAACTCAACGCAACCTTCTTTTCCAACACTAGCTGGTCAGTGCTCAGACCTATAGAAACTTGCAACTTATTGTTGTGTCAACCTGCATAACACAGATTAAAGAAACTCAGAAGTGTGTATAATGGCAGATTAGCAAATTCTCCATCTACCACATCATTAAAACTTCTAGAAAAACAAGAGAGAAAAGAAAATGGAATAAAAACGAGAGGCACAAGAGAATAGTACTACATTTGGTAACTCTATTACTTACGTATCAAGAACAATGGTTGGCATGTAATATACGGAATGAAAGATAATGCAAAGCTTCATTCCCATTAGAATAGGATATCAGCTTATCAGATCAATGATAAAATCAGAACCACTTTATTCCCGCCTTAAATGGAAGTTACATCTCACAACGTTCAATAGTTTGTGAAAGGAAAAATATGCTGGTCACCGCTCCTAGGGTTTCACTGAACTCAATTAGCTGGACTATTTAAAGAAACTGGTACCATCAATTTGTGACAAACTTAACTAGTTGAAATCATAGTCGATACGGGACAATGCAATCTTTTCATCCAAAGATATGACCTGCAATTTCACTCACCTCAATTTAAGAAACCTGGCAATAGGCAAGCAAAATCCGCTCGCCGCTCGGATCTCGCTCATGCATTCACAAACACCGAAAGAATAGTGCTTGAGTGGTATTCGACTCCAGATTTCAAGGGTATAAAATTTCGAAAACCATCTCTCGGAAGAACAATGGCAGAAAGTGCGCCGCCCTCTTTTGAGGAAAGCGCACTTCAAGACCCTAATTTTAGAGCAACAAACGACAGCTCTATACGTTCGGTGAAACTAGAAACGTATATATAACCGATCTGCTCGATGACGAGCAGAAGTAAGAAGGCGCTGCGGCGCCAACGAAATAATCAGAGTAAGCTAGTCAGCTAGAGATGGTAAATTCTTTCTTTGGCAAAAATAGATCCCAGCCAACAAAGTCAGATCTGGAGCGTACCTGCGAAACTGTATGTTGGGAACATAGCGCCACCAGATGCTCCAGATCTCCTTAGATGACAGTACAACGATACCAAGCGACACATGCAATAACAGGGGCAAACAAAGAGAAAGAGGTTTCAGAGGTGCGGTTTAAGAGTTTGACAAAGTTAAGGGTGGAGGGAGGGGAGGAGGCACCGGGTGGCTAAATACCGCGCCAAAAAAGGGCGGGAACTTGAAGTCGAAGATGTAGCAACCCAAAAGGGCGGGTTAAATGATAAAAAAGCCTTCCCTTAACTTGGATTCTGTCTCGGGGGAGTGGAGCTCGTAATTTGAAACAATATCGGAAGTCGTAACCCAAGATGAAATCTGAGGTTTTGTTTAGATTGTTTATCCAACAGAATGAACATGTCGTGTATAAGTTAACCAGTTTAATAGCTGTGTGTAAATCAGTTATAATAACATGTCACATATTTTAAATTATTAAGTATTTACTTTAATTCAAATATTAATTACTTTAGTTATTTAATACTCCCTCCGTCCTGAATTGACCGTCCTGTTTACTATTTGGATATGTCGTTTGACTTCAATTTTTAACATATAAGATAAAGTAATTTTGAAAATTTAAGTTTTGCATATGATTCCTTACATGATAAACTATATGTTACAAAATTTAGTTTTATAAAATTATTTTATCTTATATGTTTAATATTGAAGTGGAAAAACGTACCATAAAGTAAACAGGACGGTCAATTCAGGACGGAGGGAGTATTAATATTTTTAAAAATTAAATTTTTATTTAAATAATGATAATCGTATTATAAAATTTAATTAAATCGTTTTATATTAATAAAGTTATATGCTTATAAATAATTAAATGATTTAATAGGTCTGATTTTTGAGTTTAACATGCTCTTTGTTCATTCCTTTGTCAAAATTTCAGCTAATTTATGATTATCACACTCAGGGGCGGAGCCAAAAATTTTTATTAAGGGGGCGAGAACTTTTTAATATTATTAATTAACATTTTTAAATTAATTTTCAAAAATTTAAATTAATATAAAATTTCAATATTTATAATTATATTTTAAAAATTGATATTAGATATATAGTTTGATATAAAAATTAAAATATATAAATTAATATATTAAAAGTTTGATTTATCTTTTTTATTGCTCCTTTAAAAAACGGGTACACTAAATTAAACGTTAATGCCAATAATCTAAAATAATAGTTCTAAGCTAGTAGTTTTTTTTTTCTAAAAACTTCTAAAAATTATTTTGAGTAATTATAATATTATTTTAATTTGTAAAATCTGTAATAAAAAACTAAAAACACTTGTATTATGGATATAAAGGGTATATGATTACTAATACTAATATAATAATCAGTTTTACTTTAGATATATTGCTAAAATAAAAATACTAAGAATTTTATTATCTATTATAGACTAAAAATGATTTTTTACAATATAATTATAAAACAAATATTACATGTTAATAGAAAAAATTGATAGTAAATAGAATTTATTGATATCATGGTGATATTTTACAAAATGTTATGGGGGCGAATAAATATCTATTAACATAAATAACTATATATATAACTAACAAAACTAAAACCGATTTAAGCATATCCAAGGGAGTTGGGGGGGGGGGTGCGCACACCCACCTGCCCCCCCTGTCTCCGCCCCTGATCACACTAGTGGAAAAAAAAGAATAAATGACGTCTAATAATTTACGGTTAATAGACCAACCGTAATTTAATTGTTTGGCCGAAGATAATTAATCACGGTTTTTATATAAATTGTAATTTATAGTTGACCAGAGGATGAAAAGCGGGTAACATCAACGAACTTTAGATTACGGTTATACGCGGAATCGTAATCTAAAGGTTGGCGTGAAGCTTTAAATTATGTTCTACAACCGTAATTTAAAGTCTGTCGACCTGCGCGCTGACTCACTATACGACGTCGTTCTACAGGTCTGTATCCACGCGCGCGCCTATGCACATTGACGACGTCGTTTAGTCAAGAGGCGGGATCTTTTAATTACGATTTTCTTACATAATCATAATTAAAAGTCTGACGGTATTAAAATTGGATGCATTTTTATCCAGACTTAAAAGTTTTTCGATACTATGCAGGTACTAATTACCCATACTACCCCTGTCGATTTGACGTCTTGCACAATTTCCCGTGCATGCTCTTACTTTCCTTCTGTTGTCAAGTCGTAACTTTTCTTCCGCAAACTCACCATAGCCTAAAACTCTCTCTACTTCAAGTTGACTGGTAAGCTTCTTCCTCTCTTCTCCCTCCCTTTTCTTTGCTTATATTCTTTCATTCTAATGAAGATTTCCACCGCGCAGATCGACACTTCTCTTCCGCAATCTCACTAACTCTACTCATCGACAAACATGTATCGTAGGACGAACAGTGTAAGTTCTTTAAATTTAACGTAAATGAAGTAACTTTTAGTTTTTTGTTAATCTGTAGTGTGGATGTGTTGTAAAAGTTAACGTAAATGAAGTAACTTTCCAATCTCCCTATAACTTGAAGAGATTTGTAATACCCTCATCCCATATCGGGGATATGAGTAGTAATGTCAGTGGTTTATAAGGATACATATGGGTTGACTACACCAACAAGACCTTATACTTTTAGTCCCAAGTGAGGACAAATGGTTTAAGGTTGCTAGTTGATAAGCTCGAATGACTTGGGAGATAGGTTGTTGGACAGTTACCCATATGGGTGCTACGAATCAGAGTTGACTTGGGACCATGTCGGAATGGGATACTGACACCTACCGAGGAGGTCCATGGGACTTGGATGTTAGGCTTATACCCCTATCCCACGTCGGGATATGAGTAGTAATGAGAGTGGTTTATAAGGATACATATGGGATAACTACAACAACAAGGTCTTCTACTTTTAGGCCCAAGTAAGGACAAAGGGTTTGAGGTGGGTAGTTTTCAAGCCCTAATGACTTGTGAGCTAGGTTGTTGGACATTTACTCATATGGGGTGTTACAAGATTCCAAATATATACAATAGGGGAAATGAATCCGGGGTCGATGCCATCGTAATGCCTAGTGATCCAAGCGCCGCATGGGTCCCCTTTATTATTGCTAAACACACAAAAGTGTAAGCTAAAATAGGCACCACCCCAAGACCTTCTCCAAACCGTAATCATATAAAAACAAAGACAACCCCAGAGTTCCTTTATATCCACCTCTTTTTGTACGTATTCCACTTTTTTTTTAACAAAATACCCCCTAACAAAGAGCAGAGCAAGCATATTGATAAGGGAGGCTTGGAATTCAGTTTTTTTTAACTTCAACAAAGCTCTAATTACCAAATAATGTAGGATCATCCTTTTGTAACACCCCGTCCAAAGCCAATCGTGGTTATCGCAAACTTAACACTTAATAAAAAAAACGTCGCAGCGGAAATAACAAACACCGGGACCTTGCCACGGTCTGATCATTAGAATATACCGAACCTTAAACCGATTTACAACACTTATCCAAAATACACAACCGACCAAAATACCATCAACCAACCGAGTTTAAGTGTCTAAGTCATAACACCAACTTACATCAGTTTAAATATAAACAGACGGGCGCATAAGCGCGACCCGTGCTCAAAATGAATAGACCCATCCTAAGTCTAACCACCCCCACTCTCAGGGTGACTCCTCATCGGACGCTTACCTGCAAAATAAAAACAGCCCCCAAAGGGGGTCAGCCCGAATGCTGGTACGCCCTCTCATGGCCCCCAAGCTAACGGGGCTACGACGACTAATTGTCGATAGCATGGGAATTGATTAGATACACAAACATAATATGAAGTGCAATAAATCAACCAACCACAAATGAACATACATAGTTCACACACAAATGAATGACTCAAGCGTTCCCTTAACAGGTGGGTTAGTAATAACCTCCTCCAGATCTGATTCCTCTTATCCTTAGTTCTCCTTAACTTACCTCAGTCTTAACCTTACCTTAACCTCAGTATACAAACCGTTCCTAGAATGGAAATGGTTGTAGCTTAACTTAAACTTAGGATTTAGGTGATCCTACCACACCATCTTAATGCCACCTACCTTGGACGGGAGTCCAGTGTAGCTGAGTCGGCAACCGACCCTAGGCAACAAGTCCGAAGACGAGTCCTTAAGCGGAGGGCGGATCTGATTCAGATACCGACCCCCTTTCCTTAGCATGCATGACCGGAGTCAGTCCCGGGTTCCTCACTCCCCCCTTAAGTTCCAGTTAGTGAACATCTTACAGAACATGTGTTAGTTAAACCTTAACGGGTATTAACCAACAGATACCAATACTTAACTCCTTTTCTTAACTCAATAAGTACTAAACTTAGTTAGTAACAATCTCAGGTCTCGTGGGTTAGTGTAAAGAGAACACATTCACAACGAGAACAAGTATAACCGGTTGCATGCTTTATCTTGTCTTAGTCATAGCAAATAAACAGATAGCACACAAGCCGAGGGACACCTCGTTAGCAAGCAGGTCACAAGAAGGACTGTACCGTTCACCGTCGACTGTCGTTTGTTTAACCTTCTCCGGGGTCCCAATTCACAAACCTTGTTCTTTTACAAGCTCACAAACTTTCCTCCTTAGCCTAGTCTCGGTCACCAACCAAGTTCTCCTTGCCAATGTTCTTGGTTTCTCAAGACAAGCTTGGATATGAGTAAAGAAGGACCTCCTTTATCCTTTGGAGAGTAGAAACAAGCTTAAGAGAATGGAGAAGCTAATGGAGTCTCCAAACTTTAGTTTCCTCCTCTAATGGTGGTTTGCCTTGGCTCCAAAATGAGGCTCTTGAAGTTTTGAAAAGATATAAAGGAAGAGCTTGAGCTAAATGGGGTTGTTCTTCACGTTGAAGAAGAAGAGAGGAGCAGCACAAAACCGGTGGGAACAAGATGAATGAAGAAAGGAGGAGAGAGGAAGGCTAATAAGGGATATTTATTTCCTAAAAGCAAATAGTGAATTTACTTACTTTTTGCTATCTTCTTTACTTAACTTGATAAGTGTGGTGAGTCACACTTAAAAACCGGCCCTCTTGGTCAAATGAGGTATATTGTGGTCTTTGTTGACCCTTTAGTTGACTTACTTTGACTAATGTCTTAAACTAGCACTATTTGGTTACTATTCACTAAACAAGGCACATAATTGTGAAATTTTTGATTTCCCATTGATTTAGACTTCCTAATGTGATACTCCCTCCGTCCCAATCTCTTTGTCCACTTTACTATTTGAGCTTATCGTTTGACTTCAATATTTAACATGTAAGATAATATATTTTTATAAATTTTTTTTATATAATGGAATCCTTATGTGAAAAACTATATATTATAAAAAATATTTTAAAAAAATTATTTTATCTTATATATTTAATATTGAAGTGGAAAAACGTGTCAAAAAGTAAATGAGACACTCATGACGGGACGGAGGTAGTACTAATTAGTACACATGTTAATTAAAGAGTAATGATGGACATTTAGCCACTCAAAACCCATTTACAAGACAATTTTCAAAAATGTGCTTTAAGACTCCTTAAAGCACATTTTGTGTTTTAACTTGTTTTCAAGCTTGTTTTTCTTTGGTAATTGGTTTAAAATGACCATTAGGATATTACTAAGGTCTAATAATGATATTTGGGTGCTCACCCAAGTCTCTCCAAGCTTAGAGCACGTTTTTGCTTAAACTGCTCTTTTGGTGTTTCCTTATGTTTTCTTTGATTAAAAATGTTTCTTAATGTTTCCAAGGCATTATTTAGCCTTCTTATATCTTAGTTTATCACTTAAGCACCATATCTAAGTTTGGGGTATTTCAATCTACCCCCCTTAAAAGAACTTTGTCCCCAAAGTTCACACATGTACTAAATCATTCACGATACTCAATTTCTTAATCTTGATACCACATCTTATATTCTCATTCACACATCTCAAGACTCAAAGGTCAATCACAAATACAATACATAAGTATTATACATATCTCAAACTTATCACCAAAGTGTAGCAACTTACACAAAATCACATCTTACACAACCAAACAAACGACAAACATGTTCGTTTCCTAACTCAAAAGCGAGGAAGCTCTACCCCCCTTAAAAAGGGGTACGCCCCGTACCCTATACAAACGATCTAGTCAGTAAACAACGAAGGGTACTTTGATCTCATCTTATCCTCTAATTCCCACGTGGCCTCTTCGACATCCTGGTTAGACCAGAGAACCTTCACCAGTCGCACTGACTTATGGCGAGTGTCCCTAGTCTTACTATCCAAGATTCTCTGAGGAGTCTCCACGGATCTCATATTCGGTTCCAACGTCAACGTTTCAGGTTCTAACACATGGGAGGGGTGGTGCATGTATTTTTTTAGCTGTGAAACATGAAAAACATCATGCACTTTACCCAGTTCAGCAGGTAAATTCAACCTGTAAGCAACCGGGCCCACCCGCTCCGTAATCTCATAAGGACCAACGAATTTAGGGCTCAGCTTGCCCTTCTGCCCGAATCGAAACACACCCTTCATCGGTGATACCCGCAGAAATACCCGGTCACCCACTACGAACTCCAGGTCTCGTCATCGAACATCAGCATACGACTTCTGCCTATCTTGAGCAGCTTTCATATTCTCCCTGATTTGCTGAACTTCAACCTTAACTTGTTCTAAATATTCTGGTCCTATAATGACCGTCTCACTCGACTCATCCCAGCAGAGCGGTGTACGACATGGTCTACCGTACAACGCTTGAAAAGGTGCCATCTTGATCGAAGCGTGATAGCTGTTATTGTATGAAAACTCGATCAGATGTAATTTGTCAATCCAACTGTCCTGGAAGTCTAAGGCACATGCCCTCAGCATGTCCTCGAGTGTCTGAATCGTACGCTCAGTCTGACCATCTGTCTGAGGATGGAACGCGCTACTCAGCTTCAGTTCTGTACCCAACGCTTCTCTAGTAGCTCTCTAGTACCTCGAAAGGCATCTGGTATCTCTATCCGACACTATGGTCTTTGGTATCCCGTGATGTCTCATGATTTCATTCTCAAACAACTCAGCTAATTTGGTCACCTTCCAAGTATCCTTCATCGGTATGAATCAGGCTACTTTGGTAAGGCGATCCACCACCACCCATATCATGTTGAGACCTCCCTTAGCATGTGGGAGTCCAACTACGAAGTCCATGGAGATATCATGAAACTTCCACTCCGGAACTGGCATCGACTGTACCATTCCGCCCGGTCGTCGGTGCTCGAATTTCACCTTCTGGCATGTGAGACACCTCAAGACGAACTCGGTAACATCTGTCTTCATCCCCGACCACCAGAAGTATCTCTTCATGTCTTTATACATCTTAGAGACTCCCGGATGGATGGAAACTGAAGAACGGTGTGATTCCCTAAGTATACGGTCTTTCAGATCCGTGTTGCCCCGTGGTATGCATAACCTGCCCTTAAGTTTGATCAGATCATCGTCGTGAAGTCTGAAGTCATATTTTTGACTTTCAAAGGTACCATCTGTCTGACCTCCCTCATGTACTCATCTGTCCTCTGAGCCTCTCGCACCTCATCAACCAAGCTAGAGAAAGAAACTAGCGAATGGAGTGAGTGTGCTCGACGACTCAGGGCGTCCGCTACAACATTGGCCTTCCCCTCTTTGTATTGGAGGTCAATGTCATAGTCTTTCAGAAATTCTAACCATCTCCTTTGTCTGAGATTCAACTCCTTCTGAGTGAATATATATTTCAAGCTCTTATGATCAGTGTAGATCGTCACACTAACCACGTATAAGTAATGGCGCCATATCTTCAGAGCGAAGACTACAGCTCCCAGCTCTAAGTCATGTGTGGGGTAGTTCTCCTTATGTTTCTTCAACTGGCGTGAGGCATATGCCACCACCTTGCCATGTTGCATGAGCACGCAACCCAGCCCTCTGCCGGATGCGTCACAGTAAACCTCAAAGCCCTCCGTAGCGTCTGGAATGGTCAGAACCGGTGCAGTGGTCAGTGAGTCTTTCAAACTCTGGAATGATCTCTCACAGTCAGCTGTCCACAAGAACGGTGCATCTTTCTTCATCAGACTGGTCATCGGCTTTGCGACCTTGCTGAAATCTTTAACGAACCGCCGGTAGTAACCTGCCAAGCCAAGGAAGCTCCGAATGTCGGTAACCGTCTTCGGTCTCGGCCAGGTACGCACAGCATCAATCTTTGCTGGATCCACCGAGATCCCAGCATCTGAGATGACATGACCCAGGAAAGAGACTTGGTCAAGCCAAAACTCACACTTGGAGAACTTAGCATATAGCTGGTTCTCCCTCAATATCTCCAATACTCTCCTCAAGTGTTCCTCGTGCTCAGTCTTCGATTTCGAGTATATCAAAATATCATCAATAAACACCACAACCGACTTGTCCAGCTGCTCCCGGAACAAGCGGTTCATCAGGTCCATAAACTTCACCGGTGCATTCGACAAACCGAACGGCATCACTGTAAACTCATAGTGGCCGTATCGTGTCCGAAATGTCGTCTTCTCAATATCTCCCTCCTTAATGGCTATCTGATGATACCCCGATCTGAGATCAATCTTGGAAAACACAGATGCTCCCTTCAACTGATCGAACAGATCGTCAATGCGGGGTAGTGGGTACTTATTCTTCACTGTCACTGCATTCAACTCTCTGTAGTCGATGCAGAGGCGGAGACTACCATCCTTCTTCTTCACGAAGAGAACTGGCACTCCCCATGGTGATACACTTGGTCTGATAAATCCCTTATCTAACAAGTCTTTCAACTGATCCTTTAACTCATTCATTTCCGCCGGAGCCATACGGTATGGTGCCTTGGCTATCGGTCCGGTACCAGGTAGCAGCTCGATGGTGAACTCTACCTCCCGAGTGGGTGGCATGCCGGGCAGTTCCCGTGGAAAGAGGTCGGGGAACTCCAACACTACCGGTAAGTCGGGGTCGAACTCGGGGTCTCTCTCTATGTCCTGTACATAGCAGAGGTACACTTCTTCCTTTCTCCTCAACTCCTTATACATTGCCATAGCGGTGATGATCTTAGTCGAAGGCTCTCTGGGCCTCTGGCGGTATGATATCGTTACCCCAGACGGGCTCCTGAGCAGCAATCTATGCTCGGCGCAGAGGATACGACCCTTGTGCCGCTCCAACCAGTTCATCCCGAAGATAACATCAAATCCCAACTCCCTGAACTCAATAAAACTGACTGGAAAGTCTTCCCCCTTAATTCTGACAATGGCTCCTCGGTAGTAGCGAGTGCAACGAACCTTCTTTCTCCTTAGACAGGAGCGTAACCGTGAAGTCGGGTAGCTCATCAGCGTCTAGCCCCAACCTTCTCGCGAAAGATGCCGAGACAAAGGTATGCGAGGCCCCTGAGTCGAAGAGAACTGATGCCTCAATCCTATTAATCGGAAAGGTGCCGGTGAGGATAGTACCGCTGGCGTCGGCCTGTGCCTCTGTATGTATGCTTAGCGCACCTTCCGTACCGAGTCCATGACCTAATTGTATTCACAAGCTTCATGAGTAATGATGGTATAACAAGAGTCGTAACAGTTTATATGAACAACACTGTTATTTTATTCATAACCATCCTGTTTACAACACGTGCTTTAATCTTACATCTCATTCCTTATCTCATACTAAAAACATTACATGGCTAATATTGTCTAAAGGTTAGGTTCAATCTCCCTGGTTTCATATGTGTCGCATTGATTACTGCTGACGGTGTTGTATTCAGCTTGATTCTCTTAATCCCATGATACAACATCCTTGATTCTCCTCCCATAATTAATACATCTCTAGACTTAAGTACTAACTTATTTGCACGGTCCGCACGCTTCTGCTCGCCGTATAAAATTTTTGCATCACCTCCAATGGACCAAGACACTACGAGTATCCCTCGTTCGAGAGACTCCGTTGTCTCGTCCTTGTCCTGATGTAGTCCAAGTCGCCCATCTTTCTCATAGAAGTTTACAATACAGATGTCCGCTTGTATGTCTGGAATCGGGTCAGCTTCCAACTGCTGAGCGATCTCCACGACTTGTGTGATAACCGGATGGAATTCTTCAGGTATTCCCGGTGGTGAGACTCCATCTTGTATCCTCGTGTTTTGGTACGTCCTGGCATAAGGATTCCAATCCTTGCCTAAGCTCATCATCTTTAACTTCATTCTTGCTCCTCCTGGGTACTCCGGTGTATAAAAACCTCCCGGTCCCATTCCTAGTTGACTGCATTTCCTGATGATGGCTATTTGTGCTGCTGGTGTCAGGTATCCCCTTAATAACATCATACCTGGGCGGATAACCTGACATTGTTCGATTGGAAAGTCTCGGGTCTCCATGTCGGTGTCTTCCGGGTTAGGTGTTGAAGGCATTGGATAGCAGATGTTGAAGCTTCCTAAGGTGGTAATAGGTCATATCTTTCTTAAATTCTAGTCTTAACTTATTCTCGCTCAACTCATTTATTCACCAAGCATGCATGTAATGCCGTAAGCAGGCAATTTTATTACTAAGTGGTTATAGCGGTACCTGGCCTCGATGAGGGTTCAGGCTCATCGTCCTGGTCCACCATGTGTAGTATGGGTCCCGACTTCTGGGCTACCCGTGGGTTCTTATCTGCAGCTTGCTGCACCCTCCTCTGACCGTCATATCCAGCTCCCTGATCGGTCTTGCCCTTGCCCTTCATCTCGGGCCTAAAGGCTCTGCTAGCGGGGTTCCGGAAGCACTCATATGCTCGGTGTTCGTATACCCCACAATAATTGCACTCCACCTTATTCCCCTTACAATCAAGCCCGGGGTGGTCCTTGTGACACCACTGACAGATGTAGCGTCGCTGGTAGCCACCACCGGCTCCCTTATCAGTCTCAGACCCTGGTCATTCACAATATTTGTACTCATATCTTAAACGGTTACTAATTGTCTCTTAACTCACTAAATATTAACTTCTTTACCCTTTGGTGCCCTTGAGCGCAGGGGCTTAGCTGCGTATGCATATGTCAACTTCAGTGGCTCTTCTGGAGCCTTCTCCTTTTCCTCCTTCCCTTTTTGGTTCTGACCTTTCTGGGCTTGAGGCTGGTACTTCTGTTTCTTGTACCATCCTTGCCCTTGATGCTCGGTGCTCTTCCCGGCGTTCTTTCTCTTAGCATTGTCCTCGTCCCTCAGCTGGACGGTTATCTCAACCTTAGCAGCGACATGATAGCACTCCTGCTTTTCAAAGTATTAGTTCCTCTTATTTCTCACAAACTAAATCTTATTCACTTAATTATATCTTACTCATTCTTATTACCTGCAAGGTAGTATAGCTCGTCGGCCCCATGCCGTAGCGGAGTCGATGGCTAAGCCCGCATAGAAGCGGTCCCCAGTATCTGGTCTGAATATCCAAGACCCGGTAGAAGATGAAGCAAGGCGGTAAACTCTGAGTAATACTCATCTACCGTCATCTTGTTCGTCTGCTTAAGTGCATCCAACTGCAAGCGCTTCTTCGTCTGGACATGGGCGGGATAGTACTTTGCTCGTAGCAATGCTGTGTACTGGTCCCAGCCGAAGTCTGGATTGGCCACATGCTCGGCCCTCACCAGCTTCCACCAATCGCCTGCTGCCCCCTTCAGGTAGAACGCAGCTAGACGCACCTTGATCCCAGCAGGGACGTCAAGGGTCTCGAAGGCGGTCTCCAGCTCGGAGATGTACGCCTCAAGCTTAGCGGGATCTGTCTCCCCCTTAAAGTGTGCGGGTCGAAGGTCGGCCAGACTCTTCACCCAATTCGGTTCCCAGGGCTGTGGCGGTGGAGGTGGTGCACCCACACCAGGTTGATAGCCCATGTGCCCTAAAGCGGCAGCTATGATCTCTGCGATCGTCTGCCCTCCTAGTATCTCTGAAGCATCGTCGCCTCTACCACGGCCTCGGCCTCTCCTTCCTGACATCTGAACAATCACAACTCACATTAGATTCGTATCCACCACTGTTTCGGTTAACGAATTTATAACGTCCGTAGACGGTAAAGACGATCCACACATAATAGTGGTCATCTGACTCTACTCACACTAACTTCTCACACCCTTAACCCATTTCTTATATCTTAACTCATAACCTAACTCGGTGGTTACTCATGTCCGGTATTTCTTGATCAGAGCGTAACTACGCTCTGATACCACTTTTGTAACACCCCGTCCAAAGCCAATCGTGGTTATCGCAAACTTAACACTTAATAAAAAAAACGTCGCAGCGGAAATAACAAACACCGGGACCTTGCCACGGTCTGATCATTAGAATATACCGAACCTTAAACCGATTTACAACACTTATCGAAAATACACAACCGACCAAAATACCACCAATTAACCGAGTTTAAGTGTCTAAGTCATAACACCAACTTACATCAGTTTAAATATAAACAGACGGGCGCACAAGCGCGACCCGTGCTCAAAATGAATAGACCCATCCTAAGTCTAACCACCCCCACTCTCAGGGTGACTCCTCATCGGACGCTTACCTGCAAAATAAAAACAGCTCCCAAAGGGGATCAGCCCGAATGCTGGTACGCCCTCTCATGGCCCCCAAGCTAACGGGGCTACGACGACTAATTGTCGATAGCATGGGAATTGATTAAATACACAAACATAATATGAAGTGCAATAAATCAACCAACCACAAATGAACATACATAGTTCACACACAAATGAATGACTCAAGCGTTCCCTTAACAGGTGGGTTAGTAATAACCTCCTCTAGATCTGATTCCTCTTATCCTCAGTTCTCCTTAACTTACCTCAGTCTTAACCTTACCTTAACCTCAGTATACAAACCGTTCCTAGAATGGAAATGGTTGTAGCTTAACTTAAACTTAGGATTTAGTGATCCTACCGCACCATCTTAATGCCACCTACCTTGGACGGGAGTCCAGTGTAGCTGAGTCAGCAACCGACCCTAGGCAACAAGTCCGAAGATGAGTCCTTAAGCGGAGGGCAGATCTGATTCAGATACCGAACCCCTTTCCTTAGCATGCATGACCGGAGTCAGTCTCGGGTTCCTCACTCCCCCCTTAAGTTCCAGTTAGTGAACATCTTACAGAACATGTGTTAGTTAAACCTTAACGGGTATTAACCAACAGATACCAATACTTAACTCCTTTTCTTAACTCAATAAGTACTAAACTTAGTTAGTAACAATCTCAGGTCTCGTGGGTTAGTGTAAAGAGAACACATTCACAACGAGAACAAGTATAACCGGTTGCATGCTTTATCTTGTCTTAGTCATAGCAAATAAACAGATAGCACACAAGCCGAGGGACACCTCGTTAGCAAGCAGGTCACAAGAAGGACTGTACTGAAATACCCCGTAATTAAAAACAGTGATTAATTAGGCTAATTATATTTTTAAAAGCTTAACTACACTAAAATAAATACAAGGGAACAAATCCCGAAGAAAACGGACCTTTAAAATGGGTTAAAAGCATAAACGAACCTTAAAGCGCGTTTTTCGAGGAAACCGGGAAAACGCGACTTTAAGCGGGTCAAATAGACTCGTAACAATTTTGGTCAACTAAATAGTCACTAATAAATATTAGTGAAGCTTTAGAACCAATAAAATTGATTAAACGAGAAAATTCCGGAAAACGGGTACCGGTTAGTGAAAACTGTAACAACCGGTAAGTTGTGGGGTAAGAGTACAAATAAACAAACTAAATGTGTCCACTTTGCAAATAAAAATTAAAATGTGAGAGGTGTGCATGTGTGGGCCGATTTTAGTAGCCCTCCCCTTCTCTTTAATGTTCCTAATTCACTAGAGGACAAAACAAATAAGTAAAAGGCAAAAAGGAGTCTCTCTCCTACTCCCCCTCTTGCTCTCTCACGTTGGCACTCACCCCCACCAGAACTCCTTCTTCTTCCTTGAGCTGCTATGGCGATTTGGTGAGCCTTCTACAGCCCTCTCCTTCTCTCCTCTCTTTGACCACTCAAACCTTCTCCAAACTCAACAAAAATTATACCATTGTAACCCCCTTGCAAAGGAGAACACATTCCTCCTTCCAAAAATCGAAAACGACCACTTTCATTTCGGTGGGTATTCTCCATTTGAAGATTCAAGTCCACCATTAGAGGCACCTTCACCTCCTTATCATTTTGAGGTAAAAACATTCTTGAAAACTTATCTTTTTCTAGGCCTTATGGGCAAAACGAAAATTCAACTAAACCTTGTTGGTGTCTTTTGCTCTAGCCGATTTTGGCTCCATTTTTGGGTGTTGGAATCTTTCTTTGGTTGCTGTCCACCACTCCATCCATTCATTGGAAGGTAATACTTCATTCTAAATCTCAAACAAACATAAACCCTAGATTGATGAAGGTAGGTTCTAAGTAATTGTGTATATTGTTATGGGCTGTAGCATTTGTGTGTGAACCCCATTGGAACCGAGGACAAGAAAGAAAGAAAGAAGGAAAGGAAGGAAAGAGGAACTAGCAAGACAAGGTAAAACACTCTTACCTTGGGTTGGTTTGTGTATGTAGCAATGTAACAATTTTTGAAGTAGTAAAAATGAGTAATGTATTGAGCAATGAGTAGTAAGTATGTTGAAGTATAATGAGGAATGGTATTGGAACAGTTTTTGAAGTTTTTAAATGAGTTTAAAAGCTTGGGGAAAAACCATGGGTAGTAAGTGTATGTGTGCAGGAAATTATGTTGTTGTAGTAGTGATGAATGGTGTATATAATGCGTGGTATAAACAGGTTGTGAGAATGTGAGATAGTGAGCTGAAATGGTGTGTGGAGAATGTTAAAAATATAGGGGAGACTATGTCAAATTTTGTGTAGGAATGAGAGGACTTAAGTTGTTTAAGAAGATGAAGCATTTGGAGAGTTTAAAGGAATATCTAGTAGCTTGTAACAGATTTTAGTATGAGTTGGTAAATGGGATGGAATTGAGTTGAGAGTTAGTGTATTTAAGATGCCAAGAGTGACATTAGTGGAAGGAGTATGAGAGTATAAGAGTTAAGATGAAAATCTGTAGCATGAGAAGGAAAGCAAAAATCTGTAGCATAAGTAGAATAAAAACTGATGCAAGTGTTGGGAAGAAATGGAGAAAAATTGTGTAAGTGGAGTAGGAATTGAGTAGTAGGAGTGGAGTGGAGGAACTAAGGTGATTTAGAGTGTTAAATTAGTGCTAAATCATGTGGGGAAACATAGGTAGAGATTGGGGAAGCAATGGGTAAAGAATGCCATTGAAAACAGATTTTAAAACTGAAAAACTGGGCCGGACCGACCTTAGGACCGAACTTGCAAGGTCGGTCGAGCCCAGATTTACAAGACGGGAAACCTACTGGAATGGACCGACCTTGCGACCGGACTTGCAAGGTCGGTCGACTCAAAAATTTTCCGTCAAGTAAGCTACTGGAATGGACCGACCTTGCGACCGGACTTACAAGGTCGGTCGACTCAAAATTTTCCGTCAAGTAAGCTACTGGAATGGACCGACCTTGTGACCGGACTTGCAAGGTCGGTCGACTCAAAAATTTTCCGTCAAGTAAGCTACTGGAATGGACCGACCTTGCGACCGGACTTGCAAGGTCGGTCGACTCAAAAATTTTCCGTCAAGTAAGCTACTGGAATGGACCGACCTTGCGACCGGACTTGCAAGGTCGGTCGGGCCAAAATTTTCAAATACGAAACTTACTGGAATGGACCGACCTTGGGACCGGACTTGCAAGGTCGGTCGGCCCTGGAATTTCACCCGAGGTAGTCTACTGGAATGGACCGGACTTGCAAGGTCGGTCGCAAGTCCGGTCGGGTCAAAAAAAAAATGTTTTAATTATATGATTATAGTAATCATATATACATATATATGCCTATGAACACATATGCATATATAGGTAGTAACACACCATTAATAAGGTAATAATGGTAAGGAAGTAAGTAAGTTTGTAAGAAAACAAGTTATGAGGTAGTAAAGAAAAGAATGGTTTTGTAACTAAGTATGAATGTAAAGAAGTAGTAAGTATACATTGAAAGTATCAATGAAGGAGTAAGTTAGATCAATAATAGATCATTGATCATACTACTTCATGTATGTATAGGAATCAAATAGTTGATCTCCAAAGGAACCGGTAGTACGTATTCGACGGTGAACGGTATGATTTCCTCATGCCCTGTATCCTAACTTGGTTACCCCGATTTGTGTGTTTATGTGATCACCAACAAGATAAATGCATGAATCGGATTTATATTGCACTTACATGTGTTTGAACTATATTTCCTGTTTTATATCTTGAACATTTAGTTTGTATAATTCATGAAATGAATGATTGGAAATGAAGTGTATGTGTAAGTACGAGTACTTGTGTATGTATGTATGGAAGTAAGTATGGACTTCTACTAATTCCTAACAACCTAACTCCTAACATGAGTATTGAGTAAATGGAATGAGTAGAAGCCCGATATAGTTTCGGCCACGCGTGAGGATAAGGAACCACAAGAGGTTGGAACCGAATCCTGGCTATAATCTTTTCCTTGGACCAAATCCCTTGAATGGGTAGCATCCTGGATTAGTGAGCCACCCTAAAGCCCGGTGGTGGGATGTAGTAATCCCTGCCCGGAGGTCATACCGACTTAACTGGAAGTAAAGTATGTAAGAAGTAAGTATGTATTTGTATTGGTCTTGACTATTGTAAGTCATTGACCCGGAGTAAAAGTATTGAACACCCGATTAACCCGGGTGTGTAATAAGGCTAACAAGACCTTTGTATGTATTGGAGAATTGTATCTCCGTGATGCGGTGAGTATGGTAAGTATGAATGAATGACTTGTATCGTATTCCTTGTATGTATTGTATGTATGTATGCTTGGTAAAATGAATGTATTGTATTGTATTGTATAAAGCATGTATGTGTATGAATGAAACGAACCGCATGTACTCGACCAAATAGTTGGCGTACCCTCGCTAGTACGCGGGGTATGCGGTTATCATATGCAGCGTAAGCTGACCGCCTAGGGGGAATGTTTTTACTCCACAGGTACCCGCGAGGCGTGAAGGTAAATTAAGGTCAAGATGTGATTATTTTGGAGTAGTAGTGGGATTGGAACGGTGTACTGAGTTGTACACGGCTAAGGCCTTTTTGTGTAGCCGGTGTACCATGTGGTACACCTTTTTGGGATATTGAATTCTTGATTGGATAGGAAGGAGTAGTTGTATAAACTCTTCATTTTTGGGAAGTAGACATGGAATGTAATTTGTATACTTTAGACACTCGGTAATCAAATGTAAGTAAGTATTTGGGATTGTAAAGTAAGTAGTATGTATGTATTCATTCTAATCGTCAGACTGATACGGTAAGTAGTAGTAGCCTTGTTAACCTTGGATGGTTAACGGCATTGTATCACCCGCCGGGAGTAGGTAAGTATTCCGCTGCGAGTAAGGTAATTATGGAAAGGATTAGAGGATAATGGAAGGATTAGCGGTTGGGGTGTTACAAAAAGTGGTATCTGAGCGAAGTATCGCTCTGATGATTAGAATCTTAAGAGTAGTGATTACCGAGTTAGGACTTCAACCGTCTTAAGACGGATAATTAGAAACCTAACTAGGAACTACCGTTAGCAATAACGGATACCACTAACGTCTGCAAGGACGATACCATTGTTTGAATGAAGACCATGAGGTCATAGTATCACAACATCTAATGTAATCGTCACTTGTTCAGATGTCAGACGGGGTCGAGGCCGACCTAGAGGAGAGACATCTGACGGACCAGGCGCGCAGACGATAGCTGAGATCGTCGCCGCCACGGTAGCACAGATGCTACCGCAAGTAATCACTGCTGTACAGCAGACACAGCAAACACAGCAGCAGCAGCAGCAGCCCGACCCACCTCATCCCCGTGAGACAAACTGGGTAAAAGCCGTCGCCGACCTTCGACCTCCATGCTTTAGAGGCAAGAGCGACCCCGCCAAACTCGAGGCCTATCTCTCCGAAATGGAGACGGCATTCGAGACACTTGAGACTCCCGCTGGAGTTCGAGTGAGGATAGCTGCGTACTACCTCAAAGACGCAGCTATGGACTGGTGGAAGCTCGTTAAGGCCGAGCACATAGCTGACCCTGCTTTCGGATGGGAAGCATTCACCTCTCTCCTCCGATCTAAGTACTACCCCGAGCATGTCAAGACCAAGAAAAGGCTTGAGCTCGACGCACTAAAAATGACCGAGAAGATGACGGTTGATGAATATTACCGCACCTTCACCTCTCTTCTCCGACTCCTACCCGACCTTGGGTACACCGGCCAAGTTTTGGTCGACCGCTTCTACGGCGGATTGAGCCATCGACTCCGGTATGGCATGGGCTTCACACGATTTACCTCCCTTCAGGTAAACAAGTTGAACCCTTAAAAGGCCATGAGTAATGTGAATTAGTATTCCCGAATGTAAATGTAACCTAATGCCTAAGTAATTCAGGAGTGTTACCACGCTGCATCTCGAGTTGAGATCACCTGCCAGCTAAGAGATGAGGAGCAAGCGCTGAAGCGCAAGGTGAGCGGCAAGGGTAACCCCTCCGATGAGCAAAATCAATCCAAACCCTGGAAGAAAAGGAAGGGGAAGCATTCCCATCAGAAGAATACATCCGGAGACGGCGGTGCCCATGCTGAGAAGGGCAAGGCAGCTGAGCCATTACAGATTGCCTACACCGCACCAGTGGCAGCGAAGCCACTGAGGTCTCAGCCCTACAGGGGTAAGAAACCGAAATCGAATTAGTACGCTTGTGAATTTGTATGTATATAGAATATTGTAAGTATACCAAACCTTGCTAACTTGAAAGCTATAGGTTCTGGATTTGGCCAAGGAAAGAACCAATCCGATGGCCGCAGCTACATCTGCCGTAACTGCAACAAGGATCATCCCGGCACAGATTGCCAAGGAAGGGAGATCCGCTGCTTCACTTGTCAGAAACCGGGCCACCGTGCCAATGCCTGCCCGGAGAATTCTAAGCCCAAGGTAACTACCAGGGCTACAAGCAGCGTGAGGCAAGGAGGTTGCATCTGGCGATGCTCATGCCCAGCACACCTCACAGGGACAGGGGTCCCGAGGTCCGCAGAAGGGCGCACCGCAGAGGCAGCCGGCCTTACACATCATAGACCGTGACGGGACCGGGACTAAGTCCGGCCCAGGTAACCACTGTAACCTTTAATCCTTGAAGAGCATGACTAGTATTAAAGTATTGTATGAATGAAAGCATGAATGCGTAAGTACTTGAAGTATGAATTGAGCATGATAAGTAACATGGAAGTATGTATTGAGCATGAAATGAATTAGTAAGCCTAGAACTCATTCTAGATGAATTTACCACCTTAGGGAAATTCCATATCTGTTACCCAATACCTTCAAACTCACCTCATGAAGAGATCGACATCGCCAATCACCACTTCAACAACGAACAGTGTCAGGTCATCCGCCCAGGTATGATCTTATTAAAAGGATACCTGACACCCGAAGCACAAATTTCAATCATCCGACGATGCAACGAGTTAGGAACGGGTCCAGGAGGATTTTATACACCCGAATTCCCCGGTGGAGCTACAATGAAGCTGAAAATGATGTGCTTGGGAAAGGACTGGAACCCTTATACCAAGACATACCAAACAACGCGAGCAGGAGACAGAGCAACACCTCCAGCAATACCCCCAGAATTCCAAACGCTTGTCACACAAGCTGTAGAAATTGCACAACAGTATGAAGATGAACCAATCCCTACACTTGAAGCAGATCTATGTATCGTCAACTTCTATGAGAAAGAAGGACGACTTGGCTTACACCAAGACAAGGACGAGACAGCGGAATCTCTTGAACTAGGAGTGCCCGTAGTGTCTTGGTCCATTGGTGATGACGCCGTATTTTTGTATAGCGAGCGGAAGCGTGTGGACCTCGCAGAGAAATTGGTATTGAGATCAGGAGATGTTCTAATCATGGGTGGAAAATCAAGGTTGCTGTATCACGGGATCCAGAAGATCAAGTTGAATACGGCACCACCGGCAATAATCAATGCCACACACATGATACCAGGACGCCTGAACCTTACCTTTAGAAAGTATTAATCTTGTAGTAGCATGTAATCCAGTAGTAACGTGTATTAGAGACACAGTATGTATGATGGTTGGTTATTCAATAAAAGCAGTGTTGGTTATTAAATTCCACTTGCGTTCCACCATCTTTACTTATAATCTCATGAATCAATAGGTTGTGGACTCGGTACCGAAGGTAACCTGAGCATCCTCACCGAAGAACAAGCCGGCAAGAGCGGCACCATTCTAACGGGAACCTTCCCAGTAAACGGCATCGAAGCCTCAGTATTATTCGACTCCGGCGCCTCTCACACCTTCATATCGCCATCTCTTGCGAAGAAGTTGGGGCTAGATGCGGATGAGCTACCGAACTTCTTGGTTACTCTCCCATCGAAGGAGCGGGTACATGTACCAAGTATTACAAATCAGCCACCATTCAAATCAAAGGTGAAGCGTTTCCCATTTCCTTCATTGAATTCAACGGATTGGGATTCGACTTAATATTGGAATGAACTGGTTGGAGCGGCACAAGGGGAGAATCCTATGCGCCGAGCACCGATTGCTGCTCAAGAGTCCATCTGGGGTCACTGTTTCATACCGCCAGAGACCGAGAGAGCCTTCAACTACAGTCATCTCCGCCATGGCAATGTATCGGGAGCTCAGAAAAGGGCATGAAGTGTATTTATGTCACGTGCAAGACCTGGAGAGAGATCCAGAGTTCAGTGACGAGGTAGCAGTAGTCTCAGAATTCCCTGATGTATTTCCGAAAGAGCTACCTGGTATGCCACCACAGAGGGCGGTAGTAGAATTTGAAATCGACCTTGTACCGGGTACTGGTCCCATTGCTAGGGCACCATACCGTATGGCACCGGCAGAAATGGCAGAACTCAAAGAACAACTACATGATCTTCTCGACAAAGGGTTTATACGCCCGAGCGTATCACCCTGGGGAGCACCGGTCCTCTTCGTGAAGAAGAAGGACGGTAGTCTCCGCCTCTGCATCGACTACCGCGAATTGAATGCGGTCACTGTAAAGAAAGTATCCATTGCCACGCATCGACGACCTGTTCGATCAGTTGAAGGGAGCATCCGTCTTTTCTAAGATTGATCTCCGATCCGGTTACCACCAAATTGCTATCAAAGAGCAAGACATTCAGAAAACAGCATTCCGAACAAGATATGGCCACTACGAATTCACGGTGATGCCATTCGGTTTGTCTAATGCACCAGCCAAATTCATGGACCTAATGAATCGGTTATTCAGTGATCAGCTGGACACTTCAGTAGTATTATTGACGACATTCTTGTGTATTCGAAGTCACCAGAAGAGCATGAAAACCATTTGAAAAGTACTTGAGACACTGCGCGAGAACCAGCTGTATGCGAAGTTCTCCAAATGCGAGTTTTGGCTAGATCAGGTATCATTCCTCGGTCATGTCATCTCGAGCGCGGGCATTTCAGTAGATCCATCCAAAATCGAAGCAGTGCGATCATGGCCTAGACCTAAGACTGTTACCGACATCCGGAGCTTTCTTGGTTTAGCCGGTTATTACCGGAGGTTTGTAAAGGACTTCTCAAAAGTCGCTAAGCCCATGACGTCATTGATGAAGAAAGATGCACCCTTTGTATGGACAAAGGAGTGCGAAGTATCCTTCCAGAAATTAAAAGACTCATTGACCTCAGCGCCAATTCTCACACTTCCAGAGGGCACAGAGGGATTTGAGGTGTATTGTGATGCATCGGGCAAGGGCATGGGATGCGTACTCATGCAGCATGGCAAGGTAGTAGCCTATGCTTCTCGCCAGCTGAAAAAGCATGAGGAGAATTACCCGACACATGATCTAGAGTTAGGAGCCATTGTCTTCGCCTTGAAGATATGGCGACACTATCTCTATGGGGTAAGCATCACCATCTACTCCGACCACAAAAGTTTACAGTACGTATTCACCCAGAAAGAATTGAACCTAAGGCAGAGGAGGTGGATGGAGTTCCTCTCGGATTACGACATCAACCTCCAGTATAAAGAAGGGAAGGCAAACGTAGTAGCCGACGCCCTGAGTCGTCGAGCACACTCGCTCCATTCGCTACTCGCTTCTTCTAGCTTGGTTGACGAGGTGCGAGACGCTCAGTTGAGCGACCCTTACTTCACAGAGATCAGACAGAAAATCACAGATGGTACCTTCGAGCGCCGAAAGTACGACTTCAAACTGCATGAAGATGGTCTGATCCGTTTGAATGGCAGATTATGCGTCCCCGAAGCAATGCTGAGCTAAGGGATCGCATTCTGCGAGAGTCACATTGTTCGACATTGCATGTCCATCCGGGAGCCTCTAAAATGTACAAAGACATGAAGAGGTACTTCTGGTGGTCAGGAATGAAATCAGACGTGACTGAGTATGTTCTGAGGTGTCTCACATGCCAGAAGGTGAAGTTCGAGCACCGAAGACCGGGAGGAATGGTGCAATCCATGCCCATTCCGGAGTGGAAATTCCACGACATCTCCATGGATTTTGTTGTTGGACTCCCACCTGCTAGGGGAGGACTCAACATGATCTGGGTAGTAGTCGATCGCCTCACCAAGGTTGCCCGATTCATACCGATGAAGGACACCTGGAAGGTGGCGAAGCTCGCAGAGCTATTCGACAAGGAGATCATCCGACACCACGGAGTCCCAAAAACCATTGTATCTGACCGCGACACCAGATTTCTTTCGAGATACTGGAGAGCGACACGGGAAGCGCTTGGTACTGAGTTGAAGCTTAGCACCGCCTTCCATCCACAGACCGACGGTCAGACAGAAAGGACCATCCAAACACTAGAGGATATGCTAAGGGCATGTGCCTTAGACTTCCAGGGGAGCTGGATTGAGAAGCTTCATCTTATCGAGTTTTCGTATAACAATAGCTACCATGCTTCGATTAAGATGTCGCCATTCCAAGCTTTGTATGGTAGACCTTGCCGTACCCCGTTGTGTTGGGATGAGTCAAGCGAAGCGGTCATCATAGGACCGGAGTATTTGGAACAAGTACAAGCTGAGGTACAACAAATCCGAGCCAATATGAAGGCAGCCCAAGATAGACAGAAATCCTATGCGGATGTGCGACGACGCGACCTTGAGTTCGCCGTGGGCGACCAAGTGTTCTTGCGTGTCTCACCTATGAAGGGTGTCTTTCGATTTGGCCAGAAGGGCAAACTGAGCCCGAAATTTGTAGGCCCGTATGCCATTACCGAGAGGATTGGAGCCGTAGCTTATAGGCTAGCATTGCCTGAAGAATTGGGGCGTGTTCATGATGTCTTTCATGTATCACAACTCAAGAAATACATAGCCGATCCCTCTCATGTATTAGAACCCGAACATCTATCCCTAGAGCCGACGATGAGATATGTCGAGACTCCACTGCGAATCCTTGATACCAAGACAAGAGACACTCGCCATAAATCTGTACGAATGGTGAAGGTCTTGTGGTCTAACCACGATGTCGAGGAAGCGACTTGGGAATTAGAGGACGCCATGAAGGCGAAGTACCCGAATTATTTGTAGACTAGATGTCTAGTATCCGTATAGCACGGAGGGTACGGGGCGTACCCCTTTTAAGGGGGGTAGAGCCTTTTTGCTTTTGCATTGCTTCGGGTTAGCATTGCGTAGTATGTATGTATTGTAATTGTATTTTGGTTGGCACATGTAGTGCTAATTGTATTGTATTGGCACAAAGTAGTGCTAGTAGTATTGGTATGTAGTACGATGTGTATGGTATGTATGTAATGAGTAATGCATTGTGTCGTACGGTATATGACACGAATGACATTGTGAAGTATTGCGAATGTATTGTGGATGTATGAATTGGATGGAGCATTGTGTATGGTATTTGAATGAAGTATTGTGTATGGATTGAGTATTGCGTATGGTATTTGAACTAAGTATGTGGCATGGTATCTGAATTGCGTATGCTGGTAGTGTAAGAATTGTGAACACCTTGTAAGGTGGTAGTAGAATGTATTGTGGCAATTGGCTTGCCAAATGAGTAGAAATGGTAAACTGTAACCTTGAGCAACTTTGAGGGCAAAGTTTCTTAAGGGGGGTAGATTGAAATACCCCGTAATTAAAAACAGTGATTAATTAGGCTAATTATATTTTTAAAGCTTAATTACACTAAAATAAATACAGGGAACAAATCCCGAAGAAAACGGACCTTTAAAATGGGTTAAAAGCATAAACGAACCTTAAAGCGCGTTTTTCGAGGAAACCGGGTGAAATACCCGTGAATTTTGGCTTAGGATTAAATTAGTATATAGTCGGGAATGATATGAGTAAGATTAATAAAGGCCCAGAGAAGCAATATATATATATCGATATATTTACATCCGTTTCAAATAACGTTATTATGTTCAAGAACACAAATTCGATTTTACTTCTTCCTAAAATAATTTCCTCTTCCTAACTTATTTATACAGCTATTGTGTATTTATCCCTCTATCTATTTATTTAGATAATCCTTCCTAATCTTTATTAACGGTAAACCAGCCTTCTTCTATTCTATTTTTTTTACCCAAACGATATTTAATTATTCCCTTGATTCAGAATCTAGATCCTTCCATGACTTTTAAAGGTTATTTAATTACTTGGTTTTCAGATTGATATTATTGTTGTTATTATTTTACAAACTATTTTTCAGTTCTCTCTCTCCTTTTAAAATCAAATGTATATATTAACTTATTTCTATCTTATCATAATAATTATTTTCTATTTAATCCCACGATCTCCTTCATCTTCAATACGCCGTCACAACACTCTTCTCTTTCTTCAAGCTTCCAACCCCTTTTGAATTCACGCTCTTATTCTCCAACGTCGTTAGGCCGCTTTTCTGGTGCCGGTTCTTGTAGAAGGGTAAGGGGAATCCGTTGGTAAGGTTAGGTTATTAATTCCTTGGTTTGAGTAGGTCCTGATTTTATTTCTGTTTGCAATTCTAGACACCGAATTCCCTGACGAACGCTACTGCTGACCTTGCTGAGTGATTCGGTGACTGTGAGCGTATCCAGGTAAATGTTGTGCTCAACATTCTTACCTTTGTGTTTTGTGATGGTTAATGATTTGGATTTACTGTGGTTTTGAGATTGTGGAAGTTTGGGATTTATTTCCCCCGTGTGTTTTCTGGTGTGATGGTTTGCGAAAGGTTTGGATAAACGTTTTGGGAGACTTTCCTTGAATTGGTTATTGGATTGATTGGTACCTTCTGGTGCTCCGTGTAAATTATTGGTGCCTTATGGCGCTGTGTAATTATTGGTACTATGTACCCCGTGGATATTCTTATTACTTTTGCCTGCAGACATTACTTGCAGTTAAGCTCTAATGATCTACCCTTTGGGTCATAAGTTACCTTCTGGGGGGTGTGCACTTAAGGACGTAGAGTGAGGTGGGATTCTAATTATTGCGACCCGGATTGGGGTCGTCCTGTGTAAACCATTGATTTGATTCCTGGAAAGTTCTCCCCTGAAATGTTTTGTTAATGGTGGTTTGGTGTTGGTAAAGCTGGTTATTATTATGGTGTGAGTTAATGTTTTGCAAATGTAAATGGGTTTCAAAATGTATTTTACAGGTTGAGACAATGTTTACTCAGTTTCACTGATTTGCGCGATCCCTTCGCGTTTTCCATTGTTGTTTTATGATCGCAGGTACTCATGGCTGAATTGGGGTTTGGGACGCGCTGTCACATAGTTTAGGATGACTGAATAAATGCTACATTGAACAAGTTGAGTTATGTTTTGGAATCGTTATGTTTTATCAGTTTTGGAATCGTTTTGGTTTTGGTTAGTGGTTTAAGCCTGAGCACTCTTTGTTAGAGTGTGGCGGTAACCCTTGGGGATTTTGCTATTTCCGCTGCTATCTAGTTGAAGTGTTTTACTCGATCAATTCTTTAAGAAGTCTTGGATATGTTGGAAAGTTACTTATTGTTTAAGAGATCTTTCAGAGGCATCTATGTCGTTATTTGAAGTACTGGAGTTACTACAATGGCCTTTCTTTTGTTGCTAAGTTATTGTGATTAATTTGGTGTTGAATTGGTCCTGTTTTAGCATTTTGGGTGTATATCAGGACCTGTCCGAACGTCCGTCCGGACATCCATGTTCGGACAGGCCCCGAAAGTTTTAAAGGCTTTCTGTTTTGGTGTGTCCGAACTTCGGTCCGAACATTGAAGTTCGGACACGCCACGTTAATTTTTCTCGGACTTTTCCAACTTACTTGTGTCCGAACTTCTAAGTCCGGACACAAGTTCGGACACCTCTGGTTTTTCAACCCTTTCAACTCTCGACTTGTGTCCGAACATCAATGTCCGGACACAAGTTTGGACAGATGGATTTCTACAGTTTAAATGTCTCGGCTTGTGTCCGAACTTCCCATGTCCGGACACAAGTTCGGACCAGACTTGTTTTGCACCTGTAGGGCTCGTTTGGAGTCCGTTTTTAAAGCCGTTTTCACCGTTAGCTTTGTTATTTCATTACCTATGTTTTGAGGCAAAATCCAGGGTGTTACAAGGTGGTATCAGAGCCGTGTTTGGTAAATAAGATAAAATTTGAATTATAAAGGAACTAAAATGTGGGGTAAGCCGTTTGGGGGAATTGTGATGCCTGCGATGTTACGTATGTGATATTATACTGCATGGATGTTGGAGTCCATTCTCTGTGTATGTACTACCCTGATTGTGATGATGTTAGTATAACTGATTGAGTATTGTGTACTGGTATTGGAGTTATTAGATGTGCTAACTCCTAATATGGGGTAGAGACTTAATATATGGGGGATATGGGTGGATGTTGCTTACCTTGCTTAGTATATGTAATCAGGAGTTCGAATAGAGCTCTAGGGAGTGCAGGACTGGCTGACAGACTGAGTTTCCCATACCACACCAGAAGCAGGAGTCGCCAAACTCAGATGGCCGCCAACGACCCGATGAGGCAGTTGCAGGAGTTGGCTCTCAACTTGGGACAAATAGTCCAGAGGCAGGCGCAGAGGGATAATGTGCCAGAGGACTACACCAAGAGAATTGCCCATCTGAAGCCCACACCCTTCAAGGGAGAGGAAGACCCAGTGCTACTTGAAGACTGGATAAGGGAATTTGACAAGATCTTTGAAGCAGTCAATTGCCCAGCAAACCGAAGGGTAAACGCAGCAGTGTATTATTTCAAGAGCAAGGCAGACATCTGGTGGTCCGCCAACAGGGATGTACTACTAGCTGGACCTGATTTTGGTTGGGATGGCCTGAAGGAGGCCATGAGGAGACGCTTCTACCCCGAGCATGTCAGAATGCAGAAATATTTGGAGTTCTCAGAACTCAAGCAGTTATCTCTGAGTGTCAAGGAGTACCATTCGAAGTTCCTGGAGCTGGCCAGGTTTGCTCCTACGATGGTTCCCGACGAGGCGTCGAAGGTGCAGAGGTTTGTGGGTGGGCTAAACTGGAGTCTGCAGGAGGCCCTCAGCGTGCTGACTATCCCGACGCTTCAAGATGCGTACGGGAAAGCTGCTAACCTATACAGGGTGCAGCAGAAGAGGAAGGAGGTCTTGGCTGGTAATAAGAGGAAGGTGGAAGGAGGAGATGAACCCCGGGGACGGGAGGACCAGTCCCACAGACATCATCAGCAGGAGAAGAGGTGGAAGCCTTACTCGGACCGCAGAGACGGGAGGCCGAGACATGGGGGAGATCACAGAGGTGACCAGAGACGAGGTGACCAGCCCCAGCACCAGTCTCAGAGAGGAGAGACTAGACCGGAGAGACACTTCTACTGCAAGAGGTGCAACAAGGACCACCCAGGAAAAGATTGTGAGGGGAACTTGGTCACTTGCTTTCGTTGTGGTAGGCGGGGACACCGATTGTTCGAGTGTCTTCAGAGTCCCCAGGGAGGCAGCCAGCAGAGAAGTTACAATGGTGACCGTTCATTCAGGCAGCCCGACCAGCAGGGCAGAGGCCCGAATCAAAATCAGCGCGGGGACGCTCCTCAGCGTAATAATGGAGAAGGCGGAAATGGTGGCAATAGAGGCCAAGGGGAGTACCGAGGCAACCAGCAGCAGGCTCCAGGGAAGATCAATGTGATGAGCCGGGCCGAAGCTGAGGCCGAGGCAGAGGTGTTAGCAGGTACCTTTTCTGTTCATGGTACTTCAGCTCATGTTTTGTTCGATACCGGAGCTTCATATTCTTTCATTTCTGAGGAATTTGCTAAGAAATTGGGTCTAGAAACTTGTAAGACTTCTACCATAGCAGTATCTATACCCTCGGGGCGGGTTTTTCTTGTAATGCTGTATTGAAAGATGTGGGGGTAGACAAAAGGGGGAGATATTTGTAATTGACCTGATCCAGTTCGTCCTCCCCGACTTCGATATTATTTTGGGGATGGACTGGCTAAGCAAGTATAAAGGGAAGATCGATTGTGGAGAGCAGAAGATCGTTCTGAGAGGACCAACGGGCCGAAGAGTCTCCTACAGTAGCATGGAGAAGACACCGGGAGTAAAGATAGTTTCAGCTATGTCAATTCTCTCCCAAGTGAAGAAGGGACAGCAGGCATCTCTGCCATGTCCAGGATTTGAGACAAGCGTCGAGCCCATTAGAAGAGATTCGGGTGGTGAATGAGTTCCCTGACGTCTTTCCAGATGAGATTCGGGTATGCCGCCAGACAGGGAGGTAGAGTTCAGCGTCGACCTTGTGCCAGGAGCAGCGCCTATCTCCAAGGCCCCATACCGTATGGCGCCATCAGAATTGAAGGAACTGAAAGTCCAATTGGAGGAGTTATTGGAGAAGGGGTACATTCGCCCGAGTGTATCGCCATGGGGAGCTCCTGTCTTGTTCGTAAAGAAGAGGATGAGAGCATGAGGCTGTGCATAGACTACCGAGAGCTGAACCAGATTACTGTGAAGAACCGATATCCCTTGCCCAGAATCGACGACCTTTTCGACCAGCTTCAGGGTGCAGGAGTCTTCCAAGATAGACCTGAGGTCGGGGTACCACCAGTTACGTGTTGCAGAAAAGGATATTCCGAAGACGGCCTTCAGGACCAGGTATGGGCATTTGAGTTTCTGGTGATGCCCTTTGGGTTGACGAACGCGCGCGGCAGTTTTCATGGACCTCATGAACCGGATCTTTAATCCCTTTCTAGACCGGTTTGTGGTGGTTTTTATAGACGACATCCTCGTCTACTCTAAGGATGAGGAAGAGCACGAGGAGCACCTGAGATCAGTTTTGCAGATTTTGAGAGAGCAGCAGCTTTACGCCAAACTAACCAAGTGTGATTTCTGGTTGGATCGAGTGGCATTCCTAGGCCACATCGTCACCAAGAAGGAATTTCAGTGGATCCGGCCAAAGTCCAAGCAGTGAAAGAGTGGCCAACACCGAGTAATCTGACAGAGGTTCGTAGCTTCCTGGGTCTAGCAGGATACTATAGAAGGTTTGTGAAGGATTTCTCAAAGATAGCTAGACCGCTCACGAATCTCATGAAGAAAGTAACCAAGTTTCAGTGGGATGATGACTGTGAGAAAGCGTTTCAGACATTGAAGGAAAGGTTAACCACAGCCCCAGTGTTGACCTTGCCTTCGGGGACAGACGGATTTGAGGTTTCAGCGATGCTTCCAAGTATGGCTTGGGATGTGTCTTGATGCAGCATGGGAAAGTCATAGCCTACGCATCGAGACAACTGAAGGAGTACGAGACCAGGTATCCGACGCACGATCTAGAGCTTGCAGCAGTAGTCTTTGCCCTGAAGATTTGGAGGCACTACCTCTACGGTGTAACCTGCAAGATCTACACCAACCATAAAAGCCTCAAGTACATTTTCACTCAGAAGGAACTAAACATGAGGCAGAGGAGATGGTTGGAGCTGATCAAGGATTATGATCTGGAGATCTTATACCATGAAGGAAAGTCCAACCTAGTGGCCGATGCTCTGAGTAGGAAGAAGAGTCATTCTGTGAATTCGATATGGGTTCTTCCAGATGAGCTAGTTCGTGATTTCGAGAAGCTGAACTTAGAAGTGATGGAGGCGGGAGGAGTAGAGCGTGAGGTGAGGTTGTACCACATGAGTGTCTCTTCCGACATCTATGGAGAGATACTCAAAGGACAGCCTGGTGATGCGAAGTTGGAGCGCATCAAGGATAAGATGAAGGAAGGGAAAGCTGAGGGGTTTGAGACCCACAGTGACGGTAGTCTGAGGTTTAGAGGCCGATGGTGTGTACCTCAGGGGTGCGTGGAGGTAAAGGAGAGGCTGATGAGGGAGGCTCATAATACTCCTTATTCAGTTCATCCGGGCGGTGACAAGTTGTATAAGGACCTAAAGAAGATGTTTTGGTGGCCTAATATGAAGAGAGAAGTTGCAGAGTTTGTGTCGAAGTGTCTTACCTGCCAGAAGGTCAAATTCGAACACAAGAGGATGAGAGGTTTACTGCAGCCGTTGGAGGTTCCAAAGTGGAAGTGGGACTCCATCTCCATGGACTTCGTGATGGGTTTACCACCAGCGAAGGGAGGGGTCAATCAGATTTGGGTAATAGTGGACCGACTCACTAAGTCTGCACGATTCATACCCATGAAGAAGACGTGGTCCATGAGCCAGTTGGTGGATGCTTACATCAGAAATGTGGTGAGATATCATGGGGTACCTGAGACCATTATTTCAGACAGAGACTCGAGGTTTTTAGCCCACTTCTGGCAGCAATTTCAGAAGGCGATGGGTACCAAGTTGAAGTTGAGTACTGCGTTTCATCCAGCCACTGATGGTCAGACCGAGAGAACCATCCAGACCTTGGAGGACATGCTTCGTGCATGTGTGATGGATTTTCAGGGTTCGTGGGCTGATATGCTACACCTGATAGAGTTTTCCTATAATAACAGTTATCACACCAGCATCAGGATGGCTCCTTATGAGGCCCTGTATGGGAGGAAGTGTAGGACACCGTTATGCTGGAGCGACATTAGTGAGACTATTGTTTTGGGGCCCCAGTTGATTGAAGAGACTATGGAGTAAGTCCGGATGATTCAGAGACGAATGAAGGCAGCCCAGGACAGGCAGAAGTCCTATGCCGATCTCAAGCGCAGACCAGAGGAATTCGAGGTGGGAGATAAAGTTTTCTTGAAAGTATCTCCTATGAGAGGAGTAACCAGGTTCGGGAAGAAAGGGAAGCTCAGCCCAAATTCGTTGGACCATATGAGATCTTGGAGAGAGTTGGAGAGGTGGCTTACCGTTTAGCACTTCCTTGTGAACTGGGAAAAGTTCACAACGTCTTCCATGTACTCAGAAGGAACTAAACATGAGGCAGAGGAGATGGTTGGAGCTGATCAAGGATTATGATCTAGAGATCTTATACCATGAAGGAAAGTCCAACCTAGTGGCCGATGCTCTGAGTAGGAAGAAGAGTCATTCTGTGAATTCGATATGGGTTCTTCCAGATGAGTTAGTTCGTGATTTCGAGAAGCTGAACTTAGAAGTGATGGAGGCGGGAGGAGTAGAGCGTGAGGTGAGGTTGTACCACATGAGTGTCTCTTCCGACATCTATGGAGAGATACTCAAAGGACAGCCTGGTGATGCGAAGTTGGAGCGCATCAAGGATAAGATGAAGGAAGGGAAAGCTAAGGGGTTTGACCCACAGTGACGGCAGTCTGAGGTTTAGAGGCCGATGGTGTGTACCTCAGGGGTGCGTGGAGGTAAAGGAGAGGCTGATGAGGGAGGCTCATAATACTCCTTATTCAGTTCATCCGGGCGGTGACAAGTTGTATAAGGACCTAAAGAAGATGTTTTGGTGGCCTAATATGAAGAGAGAAGTTGCAGAGTTTGTGTCGAAGTGTTACCTGTCAGAAGGTCAAATTCGAACACAAGAGGATGGGAGGTTTACTGCAGCGTTGGAGGTTCCAAAGTGGAAGTGGGACTCCATCTCCATGGACTTCGTGATGGGTTTACCACTAGCGAAGGGAGGGGCCAATCAGATTTGGGTAATAGTGGACCGACTCACTAAGTCTGCACGATTCATACCCATGAAGAAGACGTGGTCCATGAGCCAGTTGGTGGATGCTTACATCAGAAATGTGGTAGATATCATGGGGTACCTGAGACCATTATTTCAGACAGAGACTCGAGGTTTTTAGCCCATTCTGGCAGCAATTTCAGAAGGCGATGGGTACCAAGTTGAAGTTGAGTACTGCGTTTCATCCAGCCACTGATGGTCAGACCGAGAACCATCCAGACCTTGGAGGACATGCTTCGTGCATGTGTGATGGATTTTCAGGGTTCGTGGGCTGATATGCTACACCTGATAGAGTTTTCCTATAATAACAGTTATCAACCAGCATCAGGATGGCTCCTTATGAGGCCCTGTATGGGAGGAAGTGTAGGACACCGTTATGCTGGAGCGACATTAGTGAGACTATTGTTTTGGGGCCCCAGTTGATTGAAGAGACTATGAAGCAAGTCCGGATGATTCAGAGATGAATGAAGGCAGCCCAGGACAGGCAGAAGTCCTATGCCGATCTCAAGCGCAGACCAGAGGAATTTGAGGTGGGAGATAAAGTTTTCTTGAAAGTATCTCTATGAGAGGAGTAACCAGGTTCGGGAAGAAAGGGAAACTCAGCCCCAAATTCGTTGGACCATATGAGATCTTGGAGAGAGTTGGAGAGGTGGCTTACCGTTTAGCACTTCCTTGTGAACTGGGAAAAGTTCACAACGTCTTCCATGTTTCCCAGCTGAAGCGGTATGTTCCCGATCCTTTGCATGTGTTACAGCCAGAGGTCTTGGAGCTGGAGCAGAATCTATCTTATGAGGAGTACCCCCATCAGACTAATGGACACTAAGACTAGGGAGACGCGATCGAGTCCATCCGTATGGTCAAGGTCTTATGGTCTAATCATGGAACGAGGAGGCTACGTGGAGGTAGAAGAGGAGATGAGGAAGAAATACCCACAGCTCTTCGAGCAGGTAACCGTTTAGACTTATGTCAAGTTCAGTTGGATTCAACTTTCGGTTTCAGTCTTGTGGTTGGAGTATCACCTAGACTTAGCTTCGAGGGCGAAGCTTTCTTTTAAGGGGGATGAGATGAAATACCCGTGAATTTGGCTTAGGATTAAATTAGTATATAGTCGGGAATGATATGAGTAAGATTAATAAAGGCCCAGAGAAGCAATATATATATCGATATATTTACATCCGTTTCAAATAACGTTATTATGTTCAAGAACACAAATTCGATTTACTTCTTCCTAAAATAATTTCCTCTTCCTAACTTATTATACAGCTATTGTGTATTTATCCCTCTATCTATTTATTTAGATAATCCTTCCCTAATCTTTAACGGTAAACCAGCCTTCTTCTATTCTATTTTTTTTACCCAAACGATATTTAATTATTCCCTTGATTCAGAATCTAGATCCTTCCATGACTTTTAAAGGTTATTTAATTACTTGGTTTTCAGATTGATATTATTGTTGTTATTATTTTACAAACTATTTTTCAGTTCTCTCTCTCCTTTTTAAAATCAAATGTATTTATTAACTTATTCTATCTTATCATAATAATTATTTTCTATTTAATCCCACGATCTCCTTCATTCAATACGCCGTCACAACACTCTTCTCTTTCTTCAAGCTTCCAACCCCTTTTGAATTCACGCTTATTCTCCAACGTCGTTAGGCCGCTTTTCTGGTGCCGGTTCTTGTAGAAGGGTAAGGGGAATCCATTGGTAAGGTTAGGTTATTAATTCCTTGGTTTGAGTAGGTCCTGATTTTATTTCTGTTGCAATTCTAGACACGAATTCCCTGACGAACGCTACTGCTGACCTTGCTGAGTGATTCGGTGACTGTGAGCGTATCCAGGTAATGTTGTGCAACATTCTTACCTTTGTGTTTTCTGATGGTTAATGATTTGGATTTACTGTGGTTTTGAGATTGTGGAAGTTTGGGATTTATTTCCCCCGTGTGTTTTCTGGTGTGATGGTTTGCGAAAGGTTTGGATAAACGTTTTGGGAGACTTTCCTTGAATTGGTTTATTGGATTGATTGTACCTTCTGGTGCTCCGTGTAAATTATTGGTGCCTTATGCGGCTCCGTGTAATTATTGGTACTATGTACCCCGTGGATATTCTTATTACTTTTGCCTGCAACACTTACTTGCAGTTAAGATCTAATGATCTACTCCTTTGGGTCATAAGTTACCTTCTGGGGGGTGTGCACACTTAAGGATGTAGAGTGAGGTGGGATTCTAATTATTGCGACCCGGATTGGGGTCGTCCGTGTAAACCATTGATTTGATTCCTGGAAAGTTCTCCCCTGAAATGTTTTGTTAATGGTGGTTTGGTGTTGGTAAAGCTGGTTATTATTATGGTGTGAGTTAATGTTTTGCAAATGTAAATGGGTTTCAAAATGTATTTTACAGGTTGAGACAATGTTTACTCAGTTTCACTGATTTGCGCGATCCCTTCGCGTTTTCCATTGTTGTTTTATGATCGCAGGTACTCATGGCTGAATTGGGGTTTGGGACGCGCTGTCACATAGTTTAGGACGACTGAATAAATGCTACATTGAACAAGTTGAGTTATGTTTTGGAATCGTTATGTTTTATCAGTTTTGGAATCGTTTTGGTTTTGGTTAGTGGTTTAAGCCTGAGCACTCTTTGTTAGAGTGTGGCGGTAACGCCCTTGGGGATTTTGCTATTTCCGCTGCTATCTAGTTGAAGTGTTTTACTCGATTAATTCTTTAAGAAGTCTTGGATATGTTGGAAAGTTACTTATTGTTTAAGAGATCTTTCAGAGGCATCTATGTCGTTATTTGAAGTACTGGAGTTACTACAATGGCCTTTCTTTTGTTGCTAAGTTATTGTGATTAATTTGGTGTTGAATTGGTCCTGTTTTAGCATTTTTGGGTGTATATCAGGACCTGTCCGAACGTCCGTCCGGACATCCATGTTCGGACAGGCCCCGAAAGTTTTAAAGGCTTTCTGTTTTGGTGTGTCCGAACTTCGGTCCGAACATTGAAGTTCGGACACGCCACGTTAATTTTTCTCGGACTTTTCCAACTTACTTGTGTCCGAACTTCTAAGTCCGGACACAAGTTCGGACACCTCTGGTTTTTCAACCCTTTCAACTCTCGACTTGTGTCCGAACATCAATGTCCGGACACAAGTTCAGACAGATGGATTTCTACAGTTTAAATGTCTCGGTTTGTGTCCGAACTTCCCGTGTCCGGACACAAGTTCGGACCAGACTTGTTTTGCACCTGTAGGGCTCGTTTGGAGTCCGTTTTTAAAGCCGTTTTCACCGTTAGCTTTGTTATTTCATTACCTATGTTTTGAGGCAAAATCCAGGGTGTTACACCGGGAAAACGCGACTTTAAGCGGGTCAAATAGACTCGTAACAATTTTGGTCAACTAAATAGTCACTAATAAATATTAGTGAAGCTTTAGAATCAATAAAATTGATTAAACGAGAAAATTCTGAAAAACGGGTACCGGTTAGTGAAAACTGTAACAACCGGTAAGTTGTGGGGTAAGAGTACAAATAAACAAACTAAATGTGTCCACTTTGCAAATAAAAATTAAAATGTGAGAGTGTGTGCATGTGTGGGCCGATTTTAGTAGCCCTCCCCTTCTCTTTAATGTTCCTAATTCACTAGAGGACAAAACAAATAAGTAAAAGGCAAAAAGGAGTCTCTCTCCTACTCCCCCTCTTGCTCTCTCACGTTGGCACTCACCCCCACCAGAACTCCTTCTTCTTCCTTGAGCTGCTATGGCGATTTGGTGAGCCTTCTACAGCCCTCTCCTTCTCTCCTCTCTTTGACCACTCAAACCTTCTCCAAACTCAACAAAAATTATACCATTGTAACCCCCTTGCAAAGGAGAACACATTCCTCCTTCCAAAAATCGAAAACGACCACTTTCATTTCGGTGGGTATTCTCCATTTGAAGATTCAAGTCCACCATTAGAGGCACCTTCACCTCCTTATCATTTTGAGGTAAAAACATTCTTGAAAACTTATCTTTTTCTAGGCCTTATGGGCAAAACGAAAATTCAACTAAACCTTGTTGGTGTCTTTTGCTCTAGCCGATTTTGGCTCCATTTTTGGGTGTTGGAATCTTGCTTTGGTTGCTGTCCACCACTCCATCCATTCATTGGAAGGTAATACTTCATTCTAAATCTCAAACAAACATAAACCCTAGATTGATGAAGGTAGGTTCTAAGTAATTGTGTATATTGTTATGGGCTGTAGCATTTGTGTGTGAACCCCATTGGAACCGAGGACAAGAAAGAAAGAAAGAAGGAAAGGAAGGAAAGAGGAACTAGCAAGACAAGGTAAAACACTCTTACCTTGGGTTGGTTTGTGTATGTAGCAATGTAACAATTTATGAAGTAGTAAAAAGTAATGTATTGAGCAATGAGTAGTAAGTATGTTGAAGTATAATGAGGAATGGTATTGGAACAGTTTTTAAGTTTTTAAATGAGTTTAAAAGCTTGGGGAAAAACCATGGGCAGTAAGTGTATGTGTGCAGGAAATTATGTTGTTGTAGTAGTGATGAATGGTGTATATAATGTGTGGTATAAACAGGTTGTGAGAATGTGAGATTGTGAGCTGAAATGGTGTGTGGAGAATGTTAAAAATATAGGGGAGACTATGTCAAATTTTGTGTAGGAATGAGAGGACTTAAGTTGTTTAAGAAGATGAAGCATTTGGAGAGTTTAAAGGAATATCTAGTAGCTTGTAACAGATTTTAGTATGAGTTGGTAAATGGGATGGAATTGAGTTGAGAGTTAGTGTATTTAAGATGCCAAAAGTGACATTAGTGGATGGAGTATGAGAGTATAAGAGTTAAGATGAAAATATGTAGCATGAGAAGGAAAGCAAAAATCTGTAGCATAAGTAGAATAAAAACTGATGCAAGTGTTGGGAAGAAATGGAGAAAAATTGTGTAAGTGGAGTAGGAATTGAGTAGTAGGAGTGGAGGATGAACTAAGGTGATTTAGAGTGTTAAATTAGTGCTAAATCATGTGGGGAAACATAGGTAGAGATTAGGGAAGCAATGGGTAAAGAATTCCATTGAAAACAGATTTTAAAACTGAAAAACTGGGCCGGACCGACCTTAGGACCGAACTTGCAAGGTCGGTCGAGCCCAGATTTACAAGACGGGAAACCTACTGGAATGGACCGACCTTGCGACCGGACTTGCAAGGTCGGTCGACTCAAAAATTTTCCGTCAAGTAAGCTACTGGAATGGACCGACCTTGCGACCGGACTTGCAAGGTCGGTCGACTCAAAAATTTTCCGTCAAGTAAGCTACTGGAATGGACCGACCTTGCGACCGGACTTGCAAGGTCGGTCGACTCAAAAATTTTCCGTCAAGTAAGCTACTGGAATGGACCGACCTTGCGACCGGACTTGCAAGGTCGGTCGACTCAAAAATTTTCCGTCAAGTAAGCTACTGGAATGGACCGACCTTGCGACCGGACTTGCAAGGTCGGTCGGGCCAAAATTTTCAAATACGAAACTTACTGGAATGGACCGACCTTGGGACCGGACTTGCAAGGTCGGTCGGCCCTGGAATTTCACCCGAGGTAGTCTACTGGAATGGATCGGACTTGCAAGGTCGGTCGCAAGTCCGGTCGGGTAAAAAAAAATGTTTTAATTATATGATTATAGTAATCATATATACATATATATGCCTATGAACACATATGCATATATAGGTAGTAACACCATTAATAAGGTAATAATGGTAAGGAAGTAAGTAAGTTTGTAAGAAAACAAGTTATGAGGTAGTAAAGAAAAGAATGGTTTTGTAACTAAGTATGAATGTAAAGAAGTAGTAAGTATACATTGAAAGTATCAATGAAGGAGTAAGTTAGATCAATAATAGATCATTGATCATACTACTTCATGTATGTATAGGAATCAAATAGTTGATCTCCAAAGGAACCGGTAGTACGTATTCGACGGTGAACGGTATGATTTCCTCATGCCCTGTATCCTAACTTGGTTACCCCGATTTGTGTGTTTATGTGATCACCAACAAGATAAATGCATGAATCGGATTTATATTGCACTTACATGTGTTTGAACTATATTGTTCCTGTTTTATACTCTTGAACATTTAGTTTGTATAATTCATGAAATGAATGATTGGAAATGAAGTGTATGTGTAAGTACGAGTACTTGTGTATGTATGTATGTATGGAAGTAAGTATGGACTTCTACTAATTCCTAACAACCTAACTCCTAACATGAGTATTGAGTAAATGGAATGAGTAGAAGCCCAATATAGTTTCGGCCACACGTGAGGATAAGGAACCACAAGAGGTTGGAACCGAATCCTGGCTATAATCTTTTCCTTGGACCAAATCCCTTGAATGGGTAGCATCCTGGATTAGTGAGCCACCCTAAAGCCCGGTGGTGGGATGTAGTAATCCCTGCCCGGAGGTCATACCGACTTAACTGGAAGTAAAGTATGTAAGAAGTAAGTATTGTATTTGTATTGGTCTTGACTATTGTAAGTCATTGACCCGGAGTAAAAGTATTGAACACCCGATTAACCCGGGTGTGTAATAAGGCTAACAAGACCTTTGTATGTATTGGAGAATTGTATCTCCGTGATGCGGTGAGTATGGTAAGTATGAATGAATGACTTGTATCGTATTCCTTGTATGTATTGTATGTATGTATGCTTGGTAAAATGAATGTATTGTATTGTATTGTATAAAGCATGTATGTATGTATGAATGAAACGAACCGCATGTACTCGACCAAATAGTTGGCGTACCCTCGCTAGTACGCGGGGTATGCGGTTATCATATGCAGCGTAAGCTGACCCCCTAGGGGGAATGTTTTTACTCCACAGGTACCCGCGAGGCGTGAAGGTAAATTAAGGTCAAGATGTGATTATTTTGGAGTAGTAGTGGGATTGGAACGGTGTACTGAGTTGTACACGGCTAAGGCCTTTTTGTGTAGCCGGTGTACCATGTGGTACACCTTTTTGGGATATTGAATTCTTGATTGGATAGGAAGGAGTAGTTGTATAAACTCTTCATTTTTGGGAAGTAGACATGGAATGTAATTTGTATACTTTAGACACTCGGTAATCAAATGTAAGTAAGTATTTGGGATTGTAAAGTAAGTAGTATGTATGTATTCATTCTAATTGTCAGACTGATACGGTAAGTAGTAGTAGCCTTGTTAACCTTGGATGGTTAACGACATTGTATCACCCGCCGGGAGTAGGTAAGTATTCCGCTGCGAGTAAGGTAATTATGGAAAGGATTAGAGGATAATGGAAGGATTAGCGGTTGGGGTGTTACAGTACCGTTCACCGTCGACTGTCATTTGTTTAACCTTCTCCGTCGACTGTCATTTGTTTAACCTTCTCCGGGGTCCCAATTCACAAACCTTGTTCTTTTACAAGCTCACAAACTTTCCTCCTTAGCCTAGTCTCGGTCACCAACCAAGTTCTCCTTGCCAATGTTCTTGGTTTCTCAAGACAAGCTTGGATATGAGTAAAGAAGGACCTCCTTTATCCTTTGGAGAGTAGAAACAAGCTTAAGAGAATGGAGAAACTAATGGAGTCTCCAAACTTGAGTTTCCTCCTCTAATGGTGGTTTGCCTTGGCTCCAAAATGAGGCTCTTGAAGTTTTGAAAAGATATAAAGGAAGAGCTTGAGCTAAATGGGGCTGTTCTTCACGTTGAAGAAGAAGAGAGGAGCAGCACAAAACCGGTGGGAACAAGATGAATGAAGAAAGGAGGAGAGAGGAAGGCTAATAAGGGATATTTATTTCCTAAAAGCAAATAGTGAATTTACTTACTTTTTGCTATCTTCTTTACTTAACTTGATAAGTGTGGTGAGTCACACTTAAAAACCGGCCCTCTTGGTCAAATGAGGTATATTGTGGTCTTTGTTGACCCTTTAGTTGACTTACTTTGACTAATGTCTTAAATAGCACTATTTGGTTACTATTCACTAAACAAGGCACATAATTGTGAAATTTTTGATTTCCCATTGATTTAGACTTCCTAATGTGATACTAATTAGTACACTTGTTAATTAAATAGTAATGATGGACATTTAGCCACTCAAAACCCATTTACAATACAATTTTCAAAAATATGCTTTAAGACTCCTTAAAGCACATTTTGTGTTTTAACTTGTTTTCAAGCTTGGTTTTCTTTGGTAATTGGTTTAAAATGACCATTAGGATATTACTAAGGTCTAATAATGATATTTGGGTGCTCACCCAAGTCTCTCCAAGCTTAGAGCACGTTTTTGCTTAAACTGCTCTTTTGGTGTTTCCTTATGTTTTCTTTGATTAAAAATGTTTCCAAGGCATTATTTATCCTTCTTATATCTTAGTTTATCACTTAAGCACCATATCTAAGTTTGGGGTATTTCACTCAAGAATCTAAATTCTCTTGTGGCACTCTTCTTGGTGATGGTAATTCTTCTTTAGTTTGGAATTATCCTTGGATACCTCGTCCAACTACATTTAGACCTATCATTAAAGCTCATTCGAATGGTGCCGATTATGTGGTCGCTTACTTAATTGATTATACTACCAATCCTAGAACTCAAATATGATTAAGGATAGCTTGATGGTTTTTTGATGTGTTATCATTATTCCTATTTTCCCTATAGCTCAAATTTGACTAACAACGGATATGATTCTGAATGTATTCTCATTTTTCCAATAGCCCTTAAGAATCAATCTCATTAAGGATAGTTTGATGGATATTGATTCTACATGTATTCTCTTTATTACTATATTTCTTGCTTAGTGTGTGGTATTTCTTAGAAGATAAAGTTTATATTGTCAAATATGTTTATAGACAATTACAATAAGAGTTTCTTCAAACCACTCTTCTCCAAGCAACAAAATTTCTCTCTACATAAAGGATTGTATACTCTAGAAGTATCATTAATGCCAAACTATTGTGCAAGAAGTTTATGAACAACACTATCACTTGTCTAGTTAATATTGCTAAAAGATTGGGAGGTTCCCAAGATTCCGTCTTCGATGGTGGTATGAATGATACAGTTCATCACACATTTTTTTTTATATTCGTGACGGCTAAAGAGTAGTGAACTAATGTTACTGATGCGTTAACCTTCCTCCTCTTGGTGTTTGTATTATCCAAGCTTGGTTGTCTTTGGTTGCTCCTTCTTGGTCAAATTCTAAGCTTGCAACAAGTGTGAACTTGATGTGGGCAACGATGCAAGAAACAAGTCAAGCACCATTGTGATATGTGGTATGAATGATACAGTTCTCCACAACTTATTTGTATGCATGATGGGTAGAACTTAGTGGACTAATGTTACTTATGTGGTTAACCTTCCTCCTATTGGCGTTAGCGGTATCCCAAATTGGTTGTCTTTGGTTGCTCCTTTTTGGTCAAATTCCAAGTGTGCCACAATTATGAACTTGGCGAGGGCAATTTATGATGCAAGAAAACCAAGAGCACCATTGTGATATGTCCCCGTTCTGTTTAAGGCTAACATAAATGTCATTTTGACTTATAAGATTTCAGCAAATTCATCACTGCTATCAGTTGATGCTTGTTTGGATAGGCTACCTCCTTCTTAGGGTTTTGTCAAGATGAACTGTGATATTTCGGGGAAAAAATCATGGCCATTACTGATGCAAAGCATGATCAGGAAAAATGATGGGATGCCTTTGCTGGTTTTCAACATGAAATTAAGTGATGGATGCAATGTACACAGTGTAAAAGTTGAAGGGATTGCTTTATGCTTGAAATGTGCTAGGGAAGTAGGGTGCAAAATTGTATGTGTTGATCTCAAAGAGAAAGTAATACTAGATCTTGACAAAGAATCAATGTGAAAGAAATGGATGATATGTATACTATAGCGAGCTTGAAAATTTTGGATCTCTCTTTGATGAGGTGAACTTTCTTTTTGACGGTCGCCCTTAAAATTCCTGCTACGTTGGTTGCCTTTATGTACATAGAGCTTTTGATTTCAAGTTTTGAATTGAAGAAAGACATTCCCTTAGTGTGATACGGTACGACATACTATAATATAAACCTGGATAATGTCTAATAGTACAAAATAAACTAGAACCTTATTTGATAGTTGTGACTACTACTTAATAAGTGAAGGTTTATTATGATATTAAAATATTAACTATATAGTGTAACTTCTGTATTGTTTCAACATCAAAGTTTCAAAATATTCGTCAGTCGCTTTGGCCGAGTAGGTGTTGAGTGACGAAAGCTCAGAAACAGGATTTGGTCGCGAGCTAAAGGCAATTGGAAGCCTCGCCTACCTGCTGCCTCTACTGGGTAGTCGCCGTGGATGACCGCTTCGACCAACAACGGGCCAAAACCGTCCAGTTAAATTCCTAAACGGCCCCTAAAGACTGGGAGTTTACCTCTCTAGTTCAGACGTCCACAACACCAGTCCACCACAATCACAATATAACCTCCGTCATTAGTTTACCCTCTTACCTGTCAGAAGGAGAGAGCCGTAAAAACGCACGAGGGATCCAGAATGAAGGCTGCCGTCAAAGGAAAGTATGAGTACGAGACAGATAAGGCGGCCGCTGCCGCCACCGCCCTTTCCACCGTCACCGTCCCCGCCGGTGACTTGAGATTCCGAGCTTCCATCACAGATGCGACCTTCGTCAACGGGCCCTCTCTTAAGGGCCTTGCCATTTCTGTCGAGAAGCCTGGCTCCTTTATGGTCGATTATAATGTCCCCAAACAGGTTTGTACCTTAATCTGTTATCTCCATTTCTTGGTACGGTCCGTGAATTAAGTAATTCAGTTTGAAGTTTTGTTACTGTTAGGTGGAATTGGAAAAGAGAAAACTATCATGTTCTTGTTTATTCTGAATTTTCATCTATTAAGCGTGAAATGAACTTAAAATTGGCTTCCCATCATCAGTGCCGAACTGGCTGCTCTTTTTGCCTTAGTTTAGTTTACGTTCATATCCATTGGTTGAGTATTTCGAAGCTGTGTAGATGGACAGACGAGGGAGAATTCGTTCCGGTTTAAGCGGATTATTTTTTCTGTTGTGAAGGAAACTTAATGAAATAACTATATTTCTTTTCTTTTTCTGCTTAATGAGTGTTTTTTTTTTTGGCGTAATTTGCAGGATTTTAGGTTCCAATTCATGAACTCTGTTAGGGTTTTAGACAAACCGTTGAATTTGACTTACATTCACAGTAGGAATGATAACCGGACGATGGTAGAGAGCACTTTTGTCTTCGATCCCTTGAATAAGGTCTCTGTTAGTCACTCACTGGGATCAAAGAATGGCAAGTTTAAGTATACCTATTTGCATGGCGGAGTTACTTCATTTGAGCCCAGCTACGATTTGGGGAAGAATGCTTGGGATTTTTCTGTATCCAGGAAGGTTTACGGCAATGATGTGCTTAGGGCATCTTATCAGACCTCAAGTCAGCTGCTAGGCGTTGAATGGGCAAGGAATTCCAAGACCCATGGATGTTTTAAGGTGAGAACCTAACTATGTATCACTTCAGTTGGATGAGAAAGATGGTGCTGTCTGCATTTTTTTTATCTCTTTCAGCATCAGAAGCTGAGACCTTTTTTTTGGTTATCTTGATTTATTCATATTGTAGTAGCTTCGTTTATTTGACTAACAAGCTGACATGAGAATTGCCTACTGAAGTCAAGGGGGTTCGGATGGCTGGATCACTAATTTGGTTTTGGTTGGGTTAATTTCTAGTGAGATCATTAATTAGAATGACAAAAAATCTCTGGTGAAGTGATTTGTATTGAACAAGATACCCTTCATGAAATATTACTTAATGTAGACCTACAGGTAGATGATTAAAAACCATGACTTTCTGATAATTTGGGATATGCACTACCAGCTGTATTGGCAAGCTTAAGGAATGCTCCACTGTATGTAGCTCTTTACCTGGCAACACAGCTGTAAAATAACGTTTATCTGAGTTTGAATTGGCGCCTTCAATTGCTGGCGGTTCCCTTGAAGAAATCCTGGAGTATACATCCTGAAGAAGTATAATGTTTAGAAGAAAGAGTTTTAGCTCATATGCGACTTGGGAACTTTCTCCTTGGTTTGCCAATCTTTATAAGCCTCAAGTTATATACTTGCTTTGCTTCTTTAAAGCCTGTAGCTGTAGGTTGTACTCATTTTGGATGAATTTGGAACTACCTCGTTCTTTGACTTTGTATCCGGATATTTTAGATCGTTGTTTTATAATTTATCATTCGTGACACAAGCTTCGTTGTCATCTTATATTCCTCTTCACTTTTCTTCGCTTTCAGCAAGCCGTCAATCCTGGGTGAAGAAGACAAAAAGGCCTAAACTGGTTGCCGAGAGTACGTGGAATTTGGAAATCTGATCACTCGGACAAATACACCGGACAGATGGCTCCGAGCTTTTCTTCTCAGGACTGAAAGAATGATACCCTGATTTGGTTATTTCAGTCATTATTGCTCCAGATCCAGAAATCAAGTTGAATTTAGGGTGAAATTTCTGTTTACCTGCCATATTGTCGTTTCATAGTCTCCTCCCCCTTCCTGCTGCTGCCCTATCAACGTACTAATTTGTGCATTGCTAGACAGAGGAAATGATTTGGTTCTGTTGTGATATTTTACACATTGGTGATATGTCCCAAATGAGTGGCCAAGTACTTGTAATAACCTTACTTATAAAACCTTAAGAGTGAGTAGCAATATATCTCGCAGGCACGAGCCACCGCAGGAGGAATAGCGTGACTTTCCCACATAACCCAATCCTTGGAGTTATAAAAGCCTTGCAACTAGGATAGAAGTAAAATTTGACAATATACTATCACTACGAGAGAATGGACTATTCAATACTACCTCCTATTTTTAATGTAAGCCGTTTGGAGATGAATCTGGATAATTTTTCAGTTCAGATTCATCTTCAAAATGACTTACATTTAAAATAGGAGGGAGTGCTATTTAAAAATGAAAAGAGTCTAGATAACATGAGATTGTCAGAACTATGAACTTGGAATCAGGGGTGATATCACTAACGCAACTAATCAACAAGTTTTAAAATTTGATATGATTAAATAAATGTGTCATGTACATTTAAACCCATTTAACATATGTGGATTTAGGTTCACATTAGTACATACTCTATTTGTTTAGAAATATAGGTCGTTTTAGTATTCAAATTTTGTTTTATAATATAATTCGAATTAGCTTGTTGATGTATTTTTTTCCATAGATGACCCTATATTTGATGCAAAAGTAACTATTGTTCAGATAGAAAGATAAAGTAGGGGCACATGTTTTTTTTTTACTTTTCTTAATGAATGTGCAAATGTATAAAATGACTTATATTTTTTGAACTAATTGAGTAATATAATAGATTGGGTCGTGTCAACTCGTTTAATAAATAGTTTGGGTTTAGGTTTGGTCTAACATGATCTGTGAACCCTTTTTGCCACCTATACTTAGATTGTTCAAACTTATCTAACAAATAAAAAACCAAGAGAGCGTTGGATTGGCATGACTATTGACTCGAATTGGATGTGAACATTTTGATAACAGATCAAGGTTGGTGATCTGAGGAGGTCGGGTCTGTTTGTGGTTAGCTGTCAGATGCAGCTGCTAGAATAAAGTAAAGGAGAAATGGTAGAACCGACACTTAAATTGATTATAGTGGTTAGATTAGTGTTTAGATGTTGCGTTTGAATAAAGTGAAGAGAAATGGTAGAACTAACGCTGAAATTGATGCAAAACGGTGCCAAACGCTGGAAGGTGCCACAAACGCGTGGAGCTCACTTAAGACCAAACATAAGCGTAAGAGCTTCAACTTTGAACTTCTCTATAATGCCATTCACTTTCTTGTCAAAGAATTGTTGGTTACTGTTACCCTAATACTTCTTATGTTACCAAATAGTGTTAAAAGGATTGGTTACTATTAATACTTCTTATGTTACCAAATAGTGTTGTTGGTTATTATTCATGAAAGAGTGTTGGTTTTTGTAGTTAAATTTTTAGTTGATACAATCATTATGAAAATATACGGTTAATTTTTTAGAATTTGTAGTCATAAATGCGGTTAATATTTAGGGTATTCAGCCGTAAAAAAATATTTTTAAATATTTTTAATTAATAATAATTGTTATTACAAAAAAAGTAAAAGTCTAAGATAACTGTTTATGATAGGAAGGAAAATATTGTAGTCTAACTTGATTGTTTTACATTATAGTATGATTATGAATAGTTTTAGGAATGATTTAGATCAAACCGAACTGAATTTGGGCTTAAAAAATGAAAAATGGTCGCGAGTGATCCTCTAGCGGTCCGAAACGAACATCTAAAAGCAAATGCTACTGCTTCACGTCCTTTTAGACCCGTCCGGAATGGACAAAAAAAAACGGACGGCTCTAAAGTCGTGTCCCATGCAGACGAAATATAATGAATGCTCTAGCATCACATATGTTTTGGACCCGTCCGAAACAAACAGGTAAATATGGTGGCTCTGAAGCCCTGTCCTATGCGGACGAAAAAAAGGACGCTCCAATGTCAGGGAACACACGTGTAAAAAACAGACCAAACATTGTATAATCATTTTCTCGTTGTTTCAGGCAGCTCTGAAACCCAACTTTTTTTTCTTCGGTTTTTAAGCCCAAATTCAGTTTTGTTTGACTCCAAACATTTGTAAATTCATAATCCTACTTTGATGTAATTCAGTCAAGTTGGAATAAAAATTATTACCTTAAACATAGAAAACAGAATCTGGCTGAAAGAAAGATTAAAAAAAATTGAAAATGAGATGGTTTATAGAATGCCCCTCACCACCGTTTGACTACTCACACGAAGTGGCTACATAACAGATTTAAGGTATATTCAATAATATTTTTTTAAGCAGTAAAAAATACCTCTGATTGTGTCCTCGTATAGAGAGTACATGCTTAAAGCAACCCAAAAATTGAAAACAAATTAGGCCTACGAACTCCAGAATATTGTTTGCATATTAGCGATAACGTATTCTAAAAAACTAGCTATATATTTTTCATAATGATTGCATAAACTAAAAAGCTGGCTACAAAACCCAATCGAGTTCATGAAATTATCTAGCAACTAGTCGCAAAAATCCAGTCAAAGGGTCTTTACCCTGTCAATGACCATTGGAGGGCGTCTGTGTGGGATATTCCCAGAAAGGTGTTTTTTAGCTTGTAAGAGAGGCGATCATGAGAGGTGTGTCTCCCAGAGAGGCGCCCACCCCATGATCGCCTCTCTTACAATGGAAAAGAGTAGTTGGCTCATTTGCATAGGAGAAGCACATCGGGTACACACTTTCTAGTTACTACTCTCCCATGTGCGTCTTCTTTGCAAAAGAGCCAACAAATCTTTTCCGGAAACACCTCTATATAAACCCTCCCCTTCTTCATTCATCACCGCGCTACAGACGATCCTCACACACACTTAACTCCCACTTTCTCTCACACTATCCCATTTTGAGTCAGTTTTTGCCATATGAGAAAGCAAACAAAAGATCCCAAATCCAGTAGCAGAAGTGAAATACCCCTAAGGTTTATAAACCTAATTAAAAGACAAATCATGGTATTAAGAAGGCTAATGAGCCTTAATGAATTAATGAACCATGAAAACTCCTAGCACACTTATATAAGTAAATATACATAGTCCATGAAGGCTACTAAACCTTATATTAAACATGGATATAAGTGGAGCATTTATAAGGAGGAAAATCAACTAACAAGTTGGTTTATCATGTTACACATCATTACATGAACAAAGAACACAAACACCTAAGGTGAAATGTACCTTAAGAAGTCTTAATGACTTGTAGGTAAAATAATCACTTGAAACTCAAGTGTATAGACCTTAGGACAACTAACTACATGTGTTACATATCAAACACATCAAACAAGTCCAAAATGTACAAAGTACAAAGAGAACACTAATATCAAGAGTGAATCAAAGAATACACTTTTACTAGTCACAATAAATAGTAAAGTATATCAATCACTCAATAACATAAATTAACACACTTTAGGACAAAAAAATCATGTTGGTCACAAACTAACACATGATATATGTCCAAGTGTACAACATATAAGTCATAATGTTATAAATGAAGAAAAAAAGATAATTTTGCCCTTGGATGGAAAAGGGGCCCAGCAAACTCATCCCATTCCATGCCACCTTACTAATTTTGCCCTTGTGATTGAACACGTCGGCGGCAGCTCTCTCGATTGGTCGAGCACAACTTGTGTACTCAACATGTCTGATATTGTCTGGCTCATTAATGTAAGACCCTAGATTTTGCCTTAAAACATAGATTATTGAATTATAAATCTAACGGTGAAAACGGCTACGAAAACGGACTCCAAACGGGGTCAAAAAGTGTAAAACAAGCTTGGTCCGAGCTTGTGTCCGGACATGGGAAGTTCGGACACAAGTCGAGAGTTGAAAAGTCTGAAAACCAAAGGCGTCCAAACTTGTGTCCGGACTTCAAAGTTCGGACACAAGTCGAGTTTCAAAGTCCGAGAATTCTTACGCGGCGTGTCCGAACATTGGTCCGAGCTTACAAGTTCGGACATAGGTCGAGACTTGTAAGTCCGCCTCGTCCTCGCATGCTGTCCGAACTTCAATGTTCGGACAGAAGTTTGAACACACCAAAACAGGGAAAAACCTTAAACTCTCGGGGCCTGTCCGAACCTGGATGTCCGGACGGACGTTCGGACAGGTCCTGATATGCATCTTCACAAGCGAAACAGTACCAAATCATCACCAAAATAAACATAACAACTTAGTAACCAAAGAGGAATCATTCCCATGACTTAGTACCTCAAATAACAACAAGAAAACCATCGAAAGATCTCTTATACAGAAAGTAATTCTCCAACAAAACACTTCAACTAAATAACAGCGGAACAGCAAAATCCAAAAGGCGTTACCGCCACACCCTAACAAAGAGTGCTCAGGCTTTAAACTACTAACCAAATACCAAAACGTTTCCAAAACTTGTAAAACATAGCAATTCCGAAACATAACTCAACTTGAAATTAGACGAAGTAATTATCCAGTCATCCTAGACTATGTGATAGCGTGTCCCAATCCCCCATTCAGCCGTGAGTACCTGCGATCATAAAACAACAATAGGAAACACGAAGGGATCGCGCAAATCAGTAAAACTGAGTAAACATCGCCTCAACTTGTAAAATGCATTTTGAAACTCATTTTACATTTGCAAAACCTTAACTCACACCACAACGACAACCAATTTCACCAACACCAAACCACCATTAGTAAAACAATTCGGGGGAGAACTTTCCAAGAATCAAATCAATGGCTTACACGGACGACCCCCAAATCGGGTCGCAATAACTAGAATCTCACCTCACTCTACGTCCTTAAGTGTGCACACCCCCCAGAAGGTAACTTATGACCCAAAGGAGTAGATCAATAGAGCTTAACTGCAAGTAATGTCTGCAGGCAAAAATAATAAGAATATCCACGGGGTACATAGTACCAATAATTACACGGAGCACCATAAAGGCACCAACAATTTACACGGAGCGCCATAAAGGCACCAACAATCCCAATAACCAATTCAGAGAAAGTCTCCCCAAAACATTCATTCAAACCCTTTTGTAAAACATCTCATCAGAATACACAGGGGAAAATAATTCCCAAACTTTCATAATATCAAAACCACATCCAAACCAATCCACTGTTAATTCGCAAAAACACAGAGGTAGAGAATGTTGAGCACAACATTTACCTGGATACGCTCACCGCCACAGAATTACTCAGCAAGATCAGCAGTAGCGTTCGTCAGGGAATTCGGTGTCTAGAATGGTAAGCAGAAACACAATCAGGAACTACTCAGATACCAAAGAATTAACTATCCAACCTTACCAGTGGATTCCCCTTACCCTTCTACCAGAACCGGCACCAGAGAAGCGGCCTAACAGCGACGGGGAAAACAAGAACGTGAATTTAAGAGGGGTTGGAAGCTTGAAGAAAGAGAGGAGCGTAGAGACGGCGTAATGAAAATGAAGAAGATTGTGGTAAAGATCGTGAAGTTAAATAGGGAATAAATAACATAATAAAGTAGAAATAAATTAATATATACATTTGATTAAAAAGGAGAGAGAATTGAGAAGTAGTTTGTAAAACAATTACCACAATAATATTAGTCTGAAAACTGAGTAATCAAATAACGTTAAAAATCATGGAAGGATCTAGATTCAAGATTAGAGAGATAAATAAATATTATTTGGTTAAAGTAAAAATAGAAGAAAGACTAACTAATCGTTAGTAAAGAAGGAGAAGAATTATCTAAATAAATAGATAAAAGAATAAATACATAGTAGCTGAATAAATAAGTTAGGAAGAGGAAAATATTGTAGAAAGAAGTAAAATCAAGTTTGTATTTTTAAACACAATAAAGTTGTTTGAGACGAACGAATATATATATATATATATATTGCTTCTCTGGGCCCTTAATAATCCTGTTAATAACATTCCCGACTATATGCTAATTTAATCCTATGCCAAAATTCACGGGTATTTCATTAATGCTCCTTTAGACTTCATTATGGCTATGTAATCGTTCTCATAAATAGCCCTTTACTTATCTTGTTCTTTTGCACATTAATGAGTTATGTTCTTGTCGTGTGCTAGTTGATTGTAAGGATGTGTGAGTTTGCATAGATATGTCGATCTTCTTGCAGTCTTTGTCTTTGATTAACTCCTGAAGCATAAGAGATATGGTTGTGTGATGCATGTCTTCTTGTATGTGCTAGAAGTTTTATCGTGAGCTCTCTTGGACAGGTGCCCTACTGGTTGGGCATATATCATGAATTGAGTGCGCTTGCAACCTTGCGTGCGAAGCCACTGCTTTTGCCTGAATATCTGAATTTTAAAGCTTAACAAACATGTTAAATATACAATACAAGGTTTGTTATTATCAAAACTAAAGAATCTTGACTTAACAATTTCCCCCTTTTTGATGATGGCAACCTATACAAAATCATATGTACTTGGCAGCTTAAAAATTCGAGAGATTCCCCTTAAGAAGAATTCCCCCTGAGTTTGTTAAAGGTTGAAAGATTAATCTGAACGACAAAAGATGAAAAAAAAGTTGACAGCTTTTATACTATAACCATAATAGAGAGTTCTTCGCTAAGATAGTTACATAACACAAGGAAAATAGTCATAGGTCACACGTACATATCTTTATTTCCCCCTTTGCCATACAGCAAAAAATAGGTAGCAACTACACGACATAATTTATTGAAAAGGCCATGACATTCCATATATTACAAACTACAAGTATGATAGATAGAGTGACGTGTTTGGGTATCCCATTCGGTGACATCTAGGCCATAAGGTTCATCCTCCGAAAAAGCTTTGAACAAAGGTGATTCAGCTGTGGTAGAGAGGTCTGACTCTTCGGAATCTACTGTGAACTCCATGCAGTGAGGAGTTTAAGATTGAGATGGAGTACCACTTGAGGTTCTAGACCAAGCTCTATATGAGTTGGAGTTTGGTTGGACATAGCTTTGGGCGACATATTTCTTTGGATGTTTTGTGAACATGAATTTGTGAATGGTGGAATGGACTGTTTTCTTATTTGAGCTATATGAGCTTTTTGGAGTTTGTGCCATTTTGTTGGATGTGAAGTGATGATTGTGAGTGGCAAGTGAACTGAGCAAGTATTTGTAGACACTTGAAGATATGCTCAATGACTGCTCGGTGAGTGGTAATAAATGAGGTGCTACGTCTTGTGGGCTATGTTTGTAGGCTTTTTAGGTGTCAAGTTTGGAGATTGGATTAGTGGAATGGATGAGACTAAATATCTTTGATCACTTGCAATTTTTAATCAAGGAAGAAGCAGCCAATGCAATAAATTATTTCGTAAACAAAGTTAATCATTCAAGTAAAAAAAGTAACAGTTGCATTTTCATTCATATCAAAAGATTGACTTAGAAACAGATAGTCAATGGCAGCAAAACCTTAATGGAAAACAGAAGAATCTAACTTAAAGATAATTCTCTCACAGTTTTCACTTATGTCTCTAAGAGACAAAGAACACTCAAGCTAGAGGTGGGAGTCTATGAAGTCTATAGCTCCTTGAACCATGTGATGAACACTTTGTTTCTCTGGAGACAGCATGCACAGCAGTGAGAGTGACTCTTACACTCTTTAGAACTTCCCGAGCTGAAGTATCCAGATTGGTCCCCGACCTGTCGTGGACCGGTGAAAGACTTCTCTTCTTCTTGAGTGCCGATGCCCTTGCATTGGTCGAGGCTCTGACCTAGAGTCCTCACTCTTGGTGGGATTTTGAGCGACCACTAGCTTGTCTCCCTTAGTCTTGATCCCCATCTTAGATAACATCTCTGAACAGTTGTTGTCCTGAGTGGTGCGCGTGCATTCGTGGAACCTGTCGGTGTCCACTCCGTTATGTTGTAGCGCCTTGGTGACCACTCCCTCATGCACCAGACATTGGTTTACATATCGACTCTCCTCTATGGTGAGCAAGATCATTGCTGGGAGATCAATTTTCTCCTTCGTATTGAGGGTGTAGAGCAATCTCACATTGTAGACACCAAAAATTCTCACCCCATAAAGCAAATTCCGAAATAAGAAACGAAATAAGAGGGGTCGTCGCCTTTCTTTTTCAAAACATATTAGCGTGAGTGCTGAAATGAAACCGTCGTTTTATAATCTTTTTCAAAGCATTTCATAAAAACACGATTTTCCGAAAACGAATTTTCAAATGACAATATGATTTTAAACCCATCCCTTTTGTCTCATTGCCTATTTTGCTCACCTATCAGTTTTCTTTTATTTTGTTACTTCTTTATCCTATTTATTGCTACTTTTAATTTTCTTCTAGCATTTACTATATATATATATTTTAATCATCAACATTTTCATTGTTATTTATATCATTTTATGTGCCCTTTACTATTATTATTTTTATTTGCGTACCTCATTTTGTTGCTTATTTGATTAAGCTTACTCATATATTATTTTATTCCATTTCCTGTTCATTCAGTCTTATTTTCCGCTATTCGTACATATTTAATTCGTTTCCCATTTTGTCACATTCACTTGTATTTTACTTTCATCATACTAGTACCATTTCATTATTTTATGTACTTATACGTTATTTCAGTCATTGCATATTTTATTATCTTTTGTATTTTATTGCTTACACCCCATAATCTCATGACTTTTAGGAAGGAAGTACTTCATTTTGTTAGATAAACCGTTTCTTCTTATTGCATGTTTATATTCAAAATGGTAGCGTTTTTGTAGATTTATTCAGTTTGAATTCGAACTGTAGTATTTTTTTCTCACATTTGTAGGTTGAGTTTTGAGTCAGCATAGCCGGTTAGGAGGCTCACTTGGGTACCTATATATCACAGATTCAAAATTTGCTAAGAACCGGGGATGGTTTTATTCTGCATGCAATAGAACTCTAGTTTTATTTATCGCATTAGTATACCGAACTTTGTTACAGTACAACTGGCTAGAGTGTACATGAGTGAACCACCAGACCTGGGTTCGAATCTTGGAATTAGCAAGGGGAGGAGTTTTATTTTTGTTCACTCCTGTCAGGCGTGCCAAACACGGCCTTAGGCCCGTTTTGATCACCAGTCAAACACGGCCCATGTCCCTGAAATCTGGTCCAACCGTCTCTTTTACAGATCCAAATAAAGCCCATAATCAGTCAAAAACCCTACAGTATGGGCATCTTCTTGAAAGAGCCGGTTACAACACGACGGTATGGGTTTTTTGTTGGAAAGAGCCGATTGTCCCCTAACCTTCTCTCGATGAATTCCTCGGTACTCAAAACTGAAGAAGCTCGAAAGTTACCCAACTCCATTAATAAACCGGTCCCTCTTCTCCCTCCTGATCATCTTCTCTTCTTCTCAGCCCACCTCCATTCCCTTCGAATTCTTCCATTCTCACCCACCTCTGACTCCCGTATTTCCTTCACCTGGAAGAACCCAGCCGACACCTCCATCTCCTTCGATTCTTTTTTCTTCTTCTCATCCTCCTCCTTCGACTTACTACTTCTTCTCATCTGGAAAACCCGAACCCGCAAGTTCCTCCATCTTCCTCAAATCTCGTGACCCAGAACAAGGAACAAGCACATTCCATCTGTTTCCTCGCTACCTCCCGTCTCCACCGGCATCTACGATTCTTCCTCCCAGAAAACTTAACCTCTTCCTCTAATTGTTTTTCTGTCCACTACACCGATCACCCTCGATCCCTGCATCTCCCGCACACCGTATTTGCTCAATCAGAGTCGAGACAAAGGGAACTCAACCGACAAACAAAAATGGAAGCAACACTAGCCGTCTTTCTTCTTCCTTCTGTGTCGCTCGACTGGTGAACAAGGAAAAACTGCTATACCCTTTCTTCACGTCCAGTCATTCACAATCAAACTGGCGAGCCAAGCACACAGCCACCGCCTCTCTTCACCCTCTTCGTCAGTAATTCTGCAAGACAAATGAGCACGCGATGAATGCACATGCAGGATCATGTTCTTCACTCTCGGTAATGTTTACCTCGCCTTCTTCTTTGGGTTATTTTGACTGAAACTGCCTTGTTAGACAAAACCTTAGTTGTCGAAGAAGACTTGCTGGTGTCTGTTCTGTTTTGGATTATCTAATTGTTTTGTCTCGGTGCTTGATAATCCGATGGCGGGACTCTTACCCAGACCCCCATGAATCTGCCTTCTCGTGGTTTCACCCCTTGAGTTACATGATTGGACCGACATGTTTAAGTTCAGTGCGTTAATCTTCCTATATTACATTTGGGTGTTGGTATTCATTGACCTTGTTCAGTTCCAACCTGACCGTGTTTTTCACTCTCGGTTTTGAGTTCGATCTAATACCCAGACGACGCCTATGTTATTTATGTTTACTAGATCTTTCCTTTTGATGGGTAGAATTGGTGTCTGATTTACTAAGGCCTATTTTCACGTTCTTATTTTCTGTTGTGTGACCTGATTTCTTGATTTACTTCATCGATCTCGTATTCATTGATTCAGTTCACGACGAATTAGGTACGATTGGTATTTGTTGTGGACTGAGATCATTTGACGCTGAAGACTCTGAGGACTCCCTTGTGGATTTTTGTTCAGTCTTTAATTTAGGGATTAGTATGCTATTACTCATCTAATTTGGTTGTTCTAACAACCCACTAATATTCTTACATTATGACTTGACCGAGGTACTTGATACATCTGAATATGGACTGAACTTTGCATTTAGAGGGTCTGCCCAAAGCGGAGCATATTTACGAGATCTTCATTCTCTAACTTTTTTGCTCAAAGGACCATACCGAGACCTGGATTGAGCGTGGCCCGCATGGATTGCTGAAAGAGGAATTTGGTTTGACTTCTACTCAGACATAAGGCTGGTTTTCTGTTTAATTTTTCTTGTTCAACTTCTGGTATAGAAATTATATTGCTGGTAAGATTACACCCTGCCTTTATTTAAGGAGAAGTGTTCGCTTGATTAGGTCCTGATTTATGATTTTCCATCCCAAGTCTTGAAGTTAAACTGGTTTGAACAACCCGGTGATTTTGGTATAATCAGACAAATGTTTTGCTTGCCTCCTGCTTAAGTAGAAATAACCCAAGTTTTAGTACTGATCCTATCTCATCAAGTTTACGTTTAGAGACCAGTATGACATGTTTGCTTGTTTAGACCGAACTGGAAATAAAGAATGAATAAAATTGATCCTCTTTCAACTTAGATTTGAGAGTGCTTTAAGTGAACCTTCTCTCCTGGTTTGAATAAAAAACGGGTGTAATATTTAGTGATTGGATTAGTTGATTTGAGAGTCAAAAGCTGACACATATGCTAATGTTCAAACTCTTGGTTCCGGTGGTAGTAGCTTAATGTCGTCCAATCCTTTACAACCTAGTTAGAAAGAGGAAAAGAATAACCTGACATAGTTTCACTTTAATCATCAATTTTGTCTGTTTATCATCACTTCGTATGAGGCGCAGTCTCATCCTTTTGTGCCAAACAATGTATGTGGTTAATTTCGTGTAATTGCCTTTACGACTCTTGTAAATCTTTTCATTGGTAATTGTTGGGCCCAGCCCAATATATAGTCCCGAGACATAGGAAACCCTAGTTAGCCTATAGGTCACCCCTTTGTAGAAAAGCTTTAGGTTTGGGGTATCCTCCATGAATACGGGTCCTAGACACGGTGCATGTGAGGAATACCTATTTTCCTTAAAATTTTCCAAATCATCCATAATGTCAGAATAAAATCCACAATCAATTATTCAATTCAAAAATCCAAAACAATCAAATCTTCAAAAAAATGTCAAAAAGCAAATTCATAAATCGAGGCCCAAGATCAGCCCAATTTTCAAACCCATTTTTGGTCCACATGCCAAGCCTATTTTGGGCCCACTTTGAAGCCCATTCATGGCCCAACAATCTGGTCCAAAAGGAAAAGCCCACTTTGGCCCAAAAAATCTATTCAATTTGAGGCCCAAAAAATCATTCCAAATTAAATTCCAAAACAACCTAATTTTTGAAACCCAAATCAAGGCCCAGTTTGAGGCCCAATCCAGCCCAAACCTTGACCATGGCCCAATTTGACCTAATTCAACCCAAAAGCCCAACCAAGGCCCAAACGTGGCCCACTTTTCTAAGGCCCCAAAGCCCAATACGGCCCAGACCCGAGCCCAAACTCAGCCCATTACCCACATCGGCCCATCACCAAAACCGGCCCAATCCAAGCCCGACCCAATCCAAAGCTGGCCCGATCCAAAACTGGCCCATTACCCATGGCCCAGAGTCCAAAATAGACCCAAGTCCACAAATCAACCCTTTAACCCAACACATCAAGTCCAACCCAAACCAAATCCTCATAAAAAAAAAACTCACTCATGAAATGTTATCCAACTTCAAATAATCCAAGTCCATAAAAAATAATCCAAGTCCTAAGCCTTGACCCAAAACTTTGACCTTTGACCAACCTGAGCTTTGACTTTGACCAGAAAACGTTGACCTTGACCAAAAAATGTTGACCTTGACCAACAAATGTTGACCTTGACCAAAAAATGTTGACCTTGACCAAAAAATGTTGACATTGACCAACAAATGTTGACCATGACCAAAAACGTTGACCTTGGCCAAATTTTGACCTTGACCAAATTTTGACCTTGACCCAACTTTGACCCAACCCGAACTTCAATCTAGTTCAAGCTTGAACCTCAATCCAATACAAACTCGAACCCCAATTTAATTCAAACTTGAACCCCAATTCAACTGAACCTCAATCCAATTCAAACTCGAACCTCAATCCAATTCAAACCCGAACTTCAATCTAGTGCAAGCTTGAACCTTAATCCAATTCAAACTCGAACCCCAATCCAATTCAAACTCGAACCCCAATCTAGCTTGGACTAACCCGAACTTTGACCCGGCCTGTCTTCCAATCCCGGCCCAAATTCAATTCAAACCTAATTCAATTCTAACTCAGTCAAATTCAAACTCAATTCATTCAGCCCAATTCAATTCAGTCCAGTTCCATTCAATTCAAATTCAAGTCAATTTCATCCAATCCGCACTCAACTTGTAAATTCCTTTCAAACTCAAAAATCCAAAAAGAATATCAAACCATCATTTTATCCAAGTTTCATCAAGATTTTCAGATTTCAAAGAAGCCATTTTGTGGAATTTTAAAGGAAAAACTCTTCTCACATCACAGAAAACTCTTCTCAAATGCAGAAAGTTCTTCTCACATATACAGAAAGTTTTCTCCTAAGACATTTCTCAAAATCAGTGTTTCCTCATTGAGAATCCTCACTTGTCTTCCTTTCCAAAATAAAAATTCGAGGCGGGGCACTGGGGTCGTGATCTCCCTTGTCGCAGTCTGGATCTCTTTAGGTGGGGCATTAGGGTGACAAACCTCCCCTAATTGCAGCCTAGATTTTTACAAGGCGGGGTGCTAGGGAAGTAACGACCTTCCTAGTTGCAGCCAGGATTTTAGAATCGTCTAACTCCCTTCTACTCGATTTCAGTATTTTCGGCTTTTAATGTTTTAAACCCGGGAGTTAGAGACGTTATTAGGGTTTGAACGAGAACATCTCATTCATGGTGTTTCTCTCTAAATCCTATTTTTCGACATAAATTCATTGCCCCATCTTTCGAGCCTCGGCACTTACCATTAATTAAGTGTCGTGTTCGAGGGGGTACATAGGGTAATCCCTCGGGATTATCCGCCCTTTTACAACAAAAAACAATTTTTCGGTTTTAAAAACTTTAAGAGAGACAATTTTGACGATTATTCCTCTAAACAACTCAACCCATCATCATCTCATTTCAAATCCTGGAACATCCCAAAACCTCAACTCTATTGGAATCTCGAACCTGAAACACCGGGATCTCCACCCAAACATCAATTGCCTCACACACTCAAATCATTATCTAAACTCCAAATTATTCAAAACTCAAATCATCTCTCAAATCCCGACTTCTTTCAAACTTCTATAGTCTCACAGCCCGAGCGCCTCACAGACTCGAACATCTCAATTTCTCCACCATTTTAAAATTCAAGCGTCTCATAGACCCGAGCGTCTCATAGGCCTTGACATCCTATTACTCCCACTACATGAACATCCCAACCGTCTCATTGACCCGAGCGTCTCACAGAGTAATCTCTCACACCTAAAACTTCAAACCCTTCAAAACTTCCAAAACCCAAAAAACTGAACTACGTAAGGTCTGATCTCAACAGGGAGTTGAGTACGTAGGCAACCCATACAGGGTGCGACCCCACATCAATCAAAATACCCTTTGCACTCAGCCATCTCACCTCAAAAACTCAACCATCCTTCAAGCCTTAAACCATGTAAGGTCTGATCTCAACAGGGTGTTGAGTACGTAGGCAACCCACATAGGGTGCGACTCCATTCCAATCAAAACCCCCTTTTCCCACTCTAAGGCGGTATCCATGTCTGTCAAACATTCAAATCCCCTCTAACTCCCACAAACCCTCGACTTCTTCAACTCTCAAAATCAGACTCCTAATCTTTCATTCCATACTCATTCGAATCCGTCAATTCCCCTTCATGGTGCTGGCTCGGCAGAAAAGCTCACCTCATCCACTCGTTTTCTCACATCTCGTCCTGATCCTATCCTTGGCTTTTAAATGAATCTCTCTAAAAAGGGTTTTGAAAGAAGGCAATCCCGACAATTGGAGACCGAGATTTCCTCAGGCACCAATCCGAAAGTCATGGTCGTTGCCACTTCTAAGGGGTGTAACCTAGTGTGAACCCACAATAGAATGTCTGCAAATGACCAGATAAGTCCTATCCGTAGGCAACAATTTCAGAGTCAACCAACGGTTCTTAGAACCCTCCCTCCCTTCCTTCCTAGTATTTTAGGTCAAACTAGGTGGCGACTCTAGTCAATTTCTGCCCTTAGGGCATAAGTCCGCGTGGAGACCATTGAGAGCGGGTGTAGTGCACACTTGCACTCTCCCTTTATGCTTTCTGGGAAAGACGGACGATCTAGTAGGTATTTGAGGGCTGCCATAAATAACGGGTTCTCACCCTCCATAGAATGGCAATATCTAGGATCTAGGCTTTTCAGTCAAACCATATTTAGATAGACCCCCCCACACCGAAAAATCACCCTCCACACATCTCTTGCATTGACGATGTGAGTGCGTTGATTCCTCGGGGTGATGTTGTGGGTGAGTAGACTGAAGAGGACCCTGTCGGGGATGGACATGTCTACCGTGTTGAAGTTCTTCATTGTGGCCCCGTTGCTGAGCAGTTGGACCATTTTTTTGATCGAAGGATTCACTGGAATTTAGTGACTTTTTGATCGAGAGTTCTTAGAGTGGCTGTAAGGCAAGGGATTTTTCACATAAAGCTCTCTAGAGTGTTTGTAAGGAAGAAGAGAAGTTGCTTGAAAGCTTGGAGAGTTTAGAAAGTGAGGGCAAATAGCGTGATGAAAGAAAGACTCTCATCGTCCTTTTATAGATATCGAGTAACGGTCAGTGACCGCTCCTCGTCCTCTCGCTGACATGTCCCAACAGTACTATTCATAATGGGCAGCGGTCGTGACGGTTTGTCATTAATCCGTTGAGTTTTTCTGTTTCTATCTGTTACACTCTCTCTAATCTATCCTTACTTTTGTGGAAATGCTGACATATATGTTTCAAGTAGTTGTTTGACATGTTTTCCATGCATTTAACTGTACGTTGACTACTGAATGACTAGGTTAAAGGTGTTGCTCACGTGTCGGTGACCGATCGTGGGAATCAAAAGACAGCCTAATCGTGATTAATGAATATCATTCCAAGATCATGAACAATCTTGTTGAATTTTTCTCTACTTAGAGGCTTAGTAAAAATATCAGCTAGTTGGTCTTCGGTAGAAATGTACTTTAAACCAACTAATTCCTTTTCATAACAATCTCTAAGAAAATGATGTCTAATGTCAATATGCTTGGTACGAGAATGATACACAGGATTTTTGGAAATAGAGATGGCACTTGTATTATCACACATAATTGCAATGTACCTATTTTGACTCCATAATCACCAATTTGTTGCCTGAGCCACAAGAGTTGAGCACAACAGCTTGCTACAGCTATGTATTCAAATTCAGCAGTTGAGATTGCTACGCTTTATTGTTTCTTTGATCCCCATGCGATCAAACGTGATCCAACAAAGAATGCTGTCCCTGATGTGCTTTTTCTATCGGTGATAGATCCTCCATAATCTGCATATGAAAATCCTATAATATTACAATTGGTGAACTTAGGATAAAAGAGACCAAGGTTCATGGTCCCTTTGAGGTAACATAGATTCTTTTTACAGCCGTGAGGTGACTTTCTCTTGAATCTGTGAAATACCCCGGACTTAAATATGGTGATTAAATTACTCTAATATGATATTTAGAGGCCTAATGATGCCTACAGAATTTTGGTGAAGAAAGAAAAGAGAAAACGCGTAAAAGGCACAAAACATAAAAATGTGCGTTACGCAACCATAGGAGGTATATGACCTATATTAGGGTTCTAGATGGATTCCTAAGATTTAATTATGCCTAAATAACATGTGGGAACAATTCTCGAAGAAAACGGATCCATATACTGGGTTAAAAACGCAAACAAAGTCCTAAAGCACGTTTTTCGAGAAAACCTGAAAACGTGACTTTAAGTGGTTTATTGGACTCGTAAAAATTATAGTTGATCATATAACTATATTTAAACATTAATGAAGGTTTAAGAACCCTTAAAATTAAAGAAACGAGAAAAATCTAGAAAACGGGCCCGGTAGATGAATATTGCCAAACCGGGAAATTTATGAGTGTTTCTTGCAAAAAGACAAAAACGCCCCTGCCCAATTATTATAAGGGGCCGGTTTTATGGGTGAGTCAGCACTCCCCTCTCTCAATTAATATACTCCTTAAGTTAGAAGAATACAAAAATAATAAAGCAAAAAGGAAAAAGTACAAAAACTACTTTTCCCCCTCTCTCTCTTCCATTTCCTCCTCTCTCTCCTACCTCTCTTCTTCCCCCAGCCAGTTTCCTCCTCCCCTCTCTTTTTTGGGCAATTTTGAAGCCCCTTCCATGGCTTCCCACACTTCCTTTCTTGCCCAAGCCACTACAAGGCTCCAAATCAAAAACTAAACACACCATCTTCTTAGTTGAGTCAAGGGAAATCTTTTGGTCCTTTCAAAATCTCAAAATCTTGAAGTCCACTTCCATGGGTATAGCTCCATTTGAAGAGAAAATAACATTTTCTGGGACTAGACTTCCTCCTTAAGGTAAGAAAATTCAAGAAAACTCATCTTCTCTCCATTCCTTGGCTTGGCCGATTTTGACTTCCCAATGCCTTGTTTTCCTTTTTTGTATGAGCCTTGGTTCAAGCTCCAAAAGCTTAGTGGGAGCCCTCCTTTGATTCATGATTGAAAGTCTAATCTAGAACTTCTAAAGGTAATTCCCAATTTTTGTGCTTTAAGCACTTCCATTGAATTCTAGAGTTATTCCAAGGGGTTTAAGAGTTTAATTAGTGCTTATTGTATTCTCTTGGGCATTGGTCTAGAGTTGTGGCAATGACATTGCCCTATAACCGAAAATCAAGAGAAAAGGAGGAATAGACTTGAGAAAGAAAAGAAATGGAGAATTAAGGTAAATGTTATACCTTAGAACTATATTAATGTCTTTTGAGAATTATATCTAGATGGGTATAATTGGGATTGAAAATGAATTGAGAAAATACAATTAATGGCATTGAACTAGTGAGAGTTTGGTTGTTAAATTATGTTTGATTTAAGGGTCTTGGAGCCATGCAATTTAAGGTTATTACATTATATTGTGAATTGATGTGAATTAGATGAAAATTTGTGCTGGTAGAATCCACTAGGGATATGGCTAGTTTGAATTGATTTAGGTGAATGGAATGATGCATTTGGACATGCTAGGAAAGTAACGGAGTTATGGCGAAATTTCTGTAGAAATCAAGTGGTTAGGTGATGTTATAGTTTGGAGATTCTAAGGGTTAACTAGGAGTTGTTAGGGATTGATTTGGTTAATTAATCACCTTGAAGTGTTAGTTGGAGGATGGAATAGTGTTGTGCAAAAATCTGTAGCAAAAATGGTGTATGAGTGTCTTGGATTTGTTAGAGATGAATCAAGGTATAGAACCTTGAAGGAAATGAATGAACTTGGTTAATAAGATGAATTTGCTTAGGAAGAATTTTTGGTCGGGTCACATGGTTTGAATAAGGTGTAAGCTGTCATGAGAGTGTTGTTAAATGCACTAGTGTGTATAATGTGCAAGAAAATGAGGATGGAAAATTGTATAATTGATCAAGAATTGAGTAATGGTTTGATCAATGAGTTAAGGAGGTTTAAAGTGTTTTTAAGGTGTTAGAACATGTTTAGATGCATGGGGAAGATTAGAAAAGAAATGAGTAAGAATTGAGGTTAGAATAGCAAAATCAACTTGTAAATTATTGCACAAAGTTACAGGGTCCGGGACTTAGGTCTAGCAAGAAGTCCCGAACCAACAACAAAAATCTACCAAAAATTGCCTGTAACATTGGTCCAGGACTTAGGTCTTGCATAAAGTCCCGGACCAACACTAAAATAGAGCCAAAATTGAAGTACAAGACTGGTCCGGGACCTTGTCCCTGTATGTAGTCCCAGACTAGTGTCAAAAATGCTCCAAAAGTTACAAAACGAGTTGGTCCAGGAGTGTAGGTCCGGACCATGTCCCGGACCACACTAAAAAATCATCCGTGTGTGTATAAAAGTGGCTAAATGAATGAAGATTGAATGGTAATGATATTAGAAGATGTTTAGGACTTGTTTGGTGACATGTAAAGGTCATTAGGAGTATAAAAAATTATGAGATTGAATGTGAAAGTTGAGAACTTAAGATCAGATGAGTAAAGTTAAGATTAACGGGACAACGGGGTTAAATACGGGGGTACTAGTCGTTAGTTACTGTATTGTCATGACGTTAATAGAAATGCTTGGAACGTTATCAGTGATGCAAGAATTATCTAAGGAGCGTGAGACAAACGCTAGAGTATTCCTTGGTGAAAGGTATGGTTTTCTTGTAACTTGTATCCTACCGAATTACACTCGGCTTGTGTGCTATGTGTTTGGGTGCACCGACCTAATAAGATAAATGCATGAAAATGTTTATTGCATGGTTATGTATATCTCGATGCCTATTGTGTGGACTAACCATCCTTGCATGAGTTGTGATCTGACTGAATATTGTAGATCAACTCCCGATAGGATAATGTTTGGTTAGTGACTCGTAGAAAGAGTCGAACCACGAAATAATTAAAATGTGGAAAATATAAAGAACCTCATTAAGAGAACAACGATAGTTCAATGTTATGACTTAATGAGGAAAGCAAAAAGAGATATACAGGACTGTTAAACTCCCTTAATGATTAGTCGACCTCCTATATGAGGACCCGACTCAATATGAGAAAACAACCAAATCTTCTAAGTAATGGAGGTATAGGGGGAGCCTTAAATCGGTGAATTAATAACTTAGGAAAACTCCCTAAGATTTAGTTGGCATTGGCATCGAGAGATGTTCTGACTAATATATATGAGTATATATTATTACTAACCCTGAGAGTGGGTTAGGGGATTGTGAGTCACGGTACATGGAAGAGGAAAAAACAGAGAGGTTGTTTCTGATTCTGTGGTTGAACTCTCTTGTCAGGGGTCGTGAGCCACATGGTGGTGCCCGTTGGGGCCGTGAGCCACGTAGTGGTGCCCATTGGAGTAAGACTGGCAGAGCTTATCCATTAATGGGATAAGCTGGGTATTATGGTTTATGAGTGAAAGATGAACCAAGAGACTAGAATATAAAATCCCGGTGGTGAGATCTGTATGTGTCTCTGCCCGGAGGCCTGAGAGGCTTAACTTAAATTATTCAAGTAGAATAATTAAGAAAATCAGATCGAGACCGAGAGGGTCTATGGATCTAAGAACAAGTAAAACTATCCGACTGAGATTGATGAGTTAATGAATATAGATGAGGTGTGATTGAGGTAGAAACCCTCAAGGCCTAGAGAACAAGGTAAAGTATTCTAATGAACCGATATGCAACCTTGTTGATAGTATTCTCTTGTTTGAATACTTGTTGAATGCGAGCATGTTGTGTGTTTACAATCATTTCTTGTTTTTATTTAAATAAAATCAATCGCATGCTTAGACGACAATTAGTTGGGTGTGACCCGGTAGTAGCGGTTGCACGACTACCATACCAGCAAAGGTGCTGAGCCCCTTTAGGGCCACCCATTATTTTTCAGGTACAATGGAGTTGATTACCATTCGAGAGTAGGACGGGGTTGCTGCTAGTATGGGTAGTTCGTTTATTTACATTTGTAAATGTTTGTGTGGTAAGACCGAAACTGTTATCGGCATGTTGTGTAATAGACTCGGTATAGTATTGAATGAGAATTGTATTTGTATAAGTACTCGGGAATTCCGGTCCATCAGACTGTTACTGTATTTGAATTAGGCCTTGTTAGTCACGTGGGTGGCTAACAGCATTGTTTCACCCACCGTTTGTATTAGGATTTCCGCTATGAATGTAATGATGAATGAGACAGATTAAGTGTTAATGATGTGATTAGCGGTAGGGGTGTTACAATCTGCTTGAAACCTGGCACATAAGCAAACGCTATACATAATTTCAGGTCTACTAGTAGTTAAATAGAGTAGAGAACCAATCATCTCCCTGTATGATTGTTGGTCGACCGGTCGGTCACCAGTTGTGATACCCATTTTTGTGCCAATTGCCATAGGTATGTCAAAGGCTTACATGCCTCCATTCTAATATATTTAGCAAATCCTTCATGTACTTTTGTTGAGATATGATTGTCCTTCATTATCTTGCTTGACTTGAAGTCCTAAGAAGAACTTCAATTCCCCTAGATCACTCATCTCAAATTCCTTTTTCATCAAAGCCTCAAATTTCTTGCAATATTTCTCATCAGAGGCTCTAAAGATTATATCATCAACATATACTTGCACAATAAGAAGTCCTTTTTATTGTTGTAAACAACAAGGTTTTATCAACTTTACCTCTCTTGAATGGTTTTCTAAAAGATAGGAAGATAGACGATCGTACCATGATCTTGGAGCTTGTTTGAGCCCATAAAGAGCTTTTTCAAGCTTGAGTACCATGTCTTTTCCTTCTTGTGTCTGAAAACCTGGAAGTTGTTCAACATACACTTCTTCCTTGACGTACCCATTGAGAAAGACACTTTTGATGTCAAGTTGGAAGAGTTTGATTCCTTTGTGTGCAACAATACAATTAGTAATCTGATGGACTCAATCCTTGCTACTAGAGCAAAGGTTTCTTGGAAGTCTATCCCTTCTTGTTGACGATATCTTTGAACTACCAGACGAGCTTTGTTCCTAACGACTTCTCCCATTTCATTTAGCTTGTTTCTAAAGACCCATTTTGTACCAAGTACTCCTTGATGTGAATGACGAGGCACAAGATGCCAAACTTTGCATCTTTCAAACTGATTTAATTCTTCTTGCATTGCTTTAATTCAGTCTAAGTCTTGAAGATCTTTTTGATATTTTTGAGTTCGATGGGTGAAACTATCATTGAGAAGGCTAGAAGATCTCGAGTTTGTGCTCTGGTTTGAATTCCTTTGGAGATATCTGATATGATGTTCTGCAATGGATGATCTTTGTACAGAGTACAAGATTGATGAATGGTTGATGGTGATAGAGGATCTTTGACATCATTGTTCTCTTCATTGACCTGTTGTTGACCTGTCGGGCAAGTTTTTCTTGGTCGGTGATTCATCTTTGGAATTATCTATGTGATTTTGATCAGCTAGATCAAATCCAAGTTCTTCATCACCTTCAGATTCTTTGACCTTATGAACTTCAGCCTTATCAAAGACCACTTGTACACTCTCTTCCCACCTTCAATGTCCTTTTGTTGTAGACTTTTTATGCCTGGCTCCTTTCAGAGTACCCAAGGAAGATGGCCACGTCACTTCTAGCATCGAATTTTCCTAGGGGATTCTTTTCATTGTTGTGGACATAACATTTACAACCAAAGATCCTGAAGTGACTTATGTTTGGTTTTCTTCCCTTGATTAGCTCATAAGGGGTTTTGTTGAGAATAGGTCGTATGAGCGTTCTATTTGTGATGTAGCATGCAGTCGCCACTGCTTCTGCCCAGAAGACCTGATGAAGACTGCTCCCCAATAGCATGGCTCTGGCTACCTCTTGTAATGTTCTATTCTTACGCTCAACTACCCCATTTTGTGGGGTGTCCTTGGTACTGAATATGTGTGATGATTTCATGTTATTGACACATATCCATGAATTGTTGATTCTCAAATTCTGACCCATGATCAGACCTAAGCGCCTTGATCTTATGGTTGAGTTGTACTTGGACTTTTCCTGCAAATACTTGAAATTTCAAAAGACTTCGTCTTTGGAAGCAATGAAGAGTGTCCAAACAAATCGTGAGTAGTCATCAACAATTACAAACACATACCAATTTCCTTCAAAACGTTAATTCTCATAGGCCCACATAAGTCCATGTGAAGTAATTCAAGTGGCTTGGATGTACTTACTAGGTTCTTTGATTTGAAAGAAGTCTTGGTTTGTTTGCTTCTAACATAAGCATCACAAAGATTGGTCTCAGATTCTTTAATCTCAGGGAGACCTCTTACCAACCGTTTCTTGACAAGCTTTCTTAACAAGGAAATGCTAACTTGCCCTAGTCTTTTGTGCCATAGTGTGGAGTCATCTATCTACTGAAGCAGTCAAGCATGGAAGGTTTGGACTGTCAATATCCTCCAAACTAGTTACATAGACATTTTTCCACCTTTTCCCTTAACAACTCTTTGCCATTGTTCTGACTTACTATGCTACAATGTGTAGAATAGAAGTGAACTGAATTGCCTTTATCACATATTTAAGATACACTGAGCAAATTGAATTTTAAACCATTAACTAAGTTGACATTATCAATGACATAATCTGAGGTAAAACTAACCTTACCTACACCGAAGATTTTTCCTTTCTTGTTATCGCCAAGGAAACGGTTCCTTGACTTCTTGGTTCGAGTGAGAAGAACTTCATTTTGTCTCCTGTCATGTGTTTAGAGCACCCACTATCGATGTACCAGCAGGGGTCCATTCCCACTCGATTATGCACTTAACAAGTTAGCGGTGTGGGGTTAGGGTCCACAAAAAGGTTGGACCCATTTCCACCATCAATCATTGTTATAGGATCATTTTTTACTACCCATTTTAGTCCTATCTTCTTGAGTTGCCAATGCCTCATGAATCGTTTTCTATAGCATTTGCTTCATAATGACCAGGTTGTTTGCAAAGATGGCAGACACCTTTACAACTGGTCCCTGACTGATACCCGAGTTGTCATTGTTTTTCTCCACATGGGTGTCCTAGGAATCGCTTCTAGCTTTGCATGTTTTTTCTTTGATTGATGCTAGTTTCTTTTCTTTTGCGTTAAGGGCAATAATCAACTCATCTATTTCAGGTTGTTTTCATAGTTTCATCTTTTCATGAACGGAAAGAATTTCACTATAGTCGATTGCAATTTCATGAGTGCTTTCATAAGGTTTTCTTCCTTATCCTTATCGGATTGAAATTAGCTAGCGCTCCTGATGTGTCCCCAATCGATCATGGATGTATCGTTGACTCAAATAAACTTTGATAGTAAAGTAAAGACATGAGATAAACTTAAACTGGAAACCTCCATTTCGATTGAGAATTTACCATATAAATTCACTCAATCTCCCTCACCCCACACACGGACTCCGGGAGTTTTAGGACTTTACCCAAAATCCTCTACCCTCTCCTGACAGCCGGCCTACGGTTCCTCAACCGTTCCCCGACTGATCAGTCTACCAAATACAAAGTTGACACACAACTTCAGTCCTAATCAGCTCACCAACTTTATAGCTTTTACACACACACACACTTAAGTCTGATTCACACTTACTCGGATAATCTCTCTCTTTTCTCTCTCGTACAGGCTTATTTACATATGACATGAATGCAAGTATATACTACAGTTAGTTAAGATATAACTACCGTCCTATAAACTCCTAGACTCTAGGAGTCGATTACAGCTTCGACCTTTCACAAAACATCCACACTAGATTGTAGAGAGGCTTCAACTTGATCTGGAGTTGTTAGAACATGTGTCGCTTTGTGATTGAACACGTCGGCGGCAGCTCTCTCCATTTGTCGAACACAACTTGTGTACTCAACTGTCTGATCTTGTCTGGCTCATTAATGCTCATAAATGCTCTTTAGACTTCATTATGGCTATGTAATCGTTATGATAAATAACTTTAATACCCCCGGATCTAAAAATGGCGATTTAATTACTCTAATATGATTATAAAGGGCCTAATGGTGCCTAAAGGGTATTGGTAAAGAAAATAAAACCAAAGAAAAGAGAAAACGCTTGAAAGCGAAAAACGCTAAAATGCGCGTTAAATGAGTATAAGGATACATGATCTCGAGAGGGTCCGAGATGGATTCCTAAGGCTTAGTTAGGCCTAATAAGTATACGGGAATGATTCCCGAAGAAACGGATCCAAATAATGGATTAAAACGCTAACGGAGTTTAAAAGCACGTTTTTCGAGAAAACCCGAAAACGTGACTTTAAGTGGTCAAACGGACCCGTAAAAATTATAGTTGATTAGATAACTATAATTAAGTACTAATGGAAGCTTAATAACCATTAAAACTAATTAAATGAGAAAATTCCAGAAAACGGACCCGTAAGTGAATAGTGACGAAACCGGGAGGCGAAACGCGTTTAATTCGAAAAGACGAAAGATGACCCGGGCTACTAATGTATAGGGCCGGTTTTAATTAGTGTGTATACACACATTTATAAGCTTGCTAGTAATTAGTAATAAGATGACAAGACAAATAAATAAAGCAAAAGGTGAAATAGTAAAGTAGTTACTTACTCTCTCACCTCTCTTTCCTTCCTCATTTCACGTTTTTTGCCCATCCCTCTGTATATCTCTTCTTCTTCCTCTGTCAACCGGCGATTCCACAAGAGAGCACACAGCCCATCTTCTTCCTCCCTCTCAAGCTTGCTCATTTCTTCACCGAATCACACAAAAGTTATACCGTTAGATTCGTATCGGCGAGGGCTACGCTTTCCACCCCTCAAAATCTTGATTCCTCCACCTTCACTTCCATGGGTGTTGGGCCTTTTGAAGCTTGAAGAGCTTATTTTGACTCTCCATCATCTCCTTAA
>CM041782.1:172644443-172804934 GCA_023374045.1 Limonium bicolor | reverse complement strand
CCCTCTGAAGTTGAAATCAATCAGGGCTCTTCCTATGAGCCTCTTCAAAAAGATGAGGATATATACGTCCTCAAATTTGAGGAGGAGGAGCCATCCAACTTTGATCCTCATACCAAGGGACATCCATTGAAAAATCTGGGCCTTTCTCCAAAGAAAAATAATGCCCACCCAACCCACCCATTGAAGCCCACTTCCACCTTCATTTTCGTTCCAGGGGAGGAAATTTACATCCTCGACTCTGAGCAAGCACCACCACTACCATCTTACATCCATACGGCTAAACAACAGAGGGAGAATGTTTACATTCTCCAGTTTGAGGAAGCACTACAACCATCACCCGGTTTTCAATACAATATTGATGGCAGCAAACACCTCCTTCAAAACCAGGTTTTGTGGAGTTTGTCTTTTACTACTGTAATTGTTGCCGTAATACTTTGTTTTGATCCAGGTGGTTCGGTCCTACATATTGCCAATTTCCTATTCCCGGTACTACCATTGTCAACTTCATTTATGATCCGGGATAATAAAGAACATGAGTCTAGCTAGAGACGTTAAACCCGGGCAGCTTGGTGGGAGGCAACCCACTATCTATCTTTTGTCTTCCTTTAATTTATTTGTTTTCTTTTTGTACTATATTTCACTTTTATATGTTATAATAAAAGCGGTTTTACTTGAGTTCTTCTGGCTGTGTAGAATATTCTTTACAGGTACATTTCATGACATTCCACAGCTGCACTCAAGTGTGGGGGAGCTCTACACACTCTACGAATTTGGGGAGTACACTCTTTCCTTTTGTGTGCCCTATTAATTTAATTCCATCTACACAATGAGGGCATTGCTTCAGCTTAAGTGTGGGGGAGAGCCCTTTTCGGGCATTTTGTGCTTAAAATGTTTAAATCTCTCTGCTTATCTTGCATGTGTTCAAAAATTAAAATTATGGACCCTGCTAATGTAGGTTGTTCTCTTTAAAAAAATACTATTATGAATTGTGGGATAAAGGTACAAATTTAAAAATTTGATTACTTTTGAGGAGCATTTTTATGCGGTGTGACCAAATCTGCAATGGTTGGATTTTTATTGCTCAGGGTTCTTTCTGTCTTCTCTCTTAGGGATTGCTAAGGGGTGCTTCTCTGTTAAAAAATAAAATAATAAATAAATAATAATAATAAGGGACTTGCGAGACACCATTGGTAACCAACAAAGAGAGTTGAGTGTTCTTAAATACAAAGGCTGATGCCTACATTTATCTTCTCATCCTTATGCAAAAGTGAAACAAATGCATAAATCTATTTTTCCTTTTGTTTTCTCCTCAATGCCCATTCTTGAGAGAAGTTGGCCATGGTAAAAGTTCTCAGTCACCTAAACAAAGAAGCATTGAAGTACCTTGGATCATACCCCGAAACTCTAATTTTATTTTACCTGAGCCACCAGCAGTTGATGGATCACACTCCTCAAAAGTTAAAGATCATGTATGTTCACCTCTTTATCCTACCCTTCATAATAATATTTGTTAGTATTGAGCATTCCCTACTTACTTGGGTACATGGTTTTGCTTGAGGACAAGCAAAAAGATAAGTGTGGGGGTGTGATAAGTGTCCAAATGAGCATGTTTTATAGGTGTATTTCATATATTATATTAGCACTTTTCTTGCTCATTTCTCCACTTTGGTTAGTTTTCCTCTAGTTATGTTTTATTGATTATCTCACAAATTTATTGGTTAAACATGAGGAAAACCAAGCTAGGCAAAGTACACGAAGAGACGAACGCGTAGGCGAAAACGGGGATCAAATCGGAGCTAAAACGAACATTTTAGAGGCAAAAGACCCTTGGTCCGGACCAGTGTCCGGATCACCTGGTCCGGACCAACACACGCCAGCACACCAGATAAGAAAATCGACATGGTCCGGACCATGGTCCGGACATGTCGACTATGCCAGCATACAGAGCGCAGCCGTGTGAAGAGATAAAATCCTTATCTCTTCACACGCAAATACCACCGCCTTACCTCCCCCTTTACCCTATATTTCTCTATAAATACACCTCCAAACCTCCATTAAATCATATCTCATTCCACCCCAAACTTATGCCATTTTCCTCCATAAAAATACCATAAAACTCTCCAAAAATCATACATCTCATCCACATATTATCCACATAAATTCCATACAACACTCATTCATAAAAACATTCCATTTCCATACGTTGTTCTGTCCAACCTCTGCCCAATATTAGCAGTCAAGATAGTGGAGCTGAATTAATTATCTTTCCCAGATGATTTCTTTTACTTCTCATTCTGTCTTTTTAATTATGTTGGGCTAAGAGGATTTACTCCGGGCGAAGGTTTGGCCGTAATTTGTTTAATTATGTAATCTATATTTCTACCGGTTAAAATAAATACAGTTTGTTACGATTAAAGTTTATCTCTCACCTTTTTAATAAATTTCATGAATTTATTAAAATGCTTTACTAAGTCTATTTTGATCAGACCGGTGATAAATAGACAGGTTAATTAAGCCGTAAATCTGGAGAAAGCATTATGATTTAATAAGTTAGTATTTTCAGATGCAAATATAATTCCTCGCACTTAACCGCCGTTTACATATGTTTTGCTCGAACCTGGATTAGACCGAGCATTTTCTGGTAAACGAGTTCTTATGAGTCTATGATTTAGTCCTTAAGATAATAACAGGAACTTTGCCAAACTATTATAATAAACCGGTAGAGATAGCATAATTAATCAGATTATACAAACCTGAACCCGGAGTTCCGTTTAATTTATCTTCAACTCAGTTAATTTTATCTGTTGTTTTAGTTACAAAAACAAGTCAATTAATCCCCCTCTTGTGACAAAGCTTAGGTACTTAATAATTCCACTTAGTCCCACGGTTCGATATCCGGTCGCTTACACTTTACTATACTACTACGACCGGGATTTGTTTGCAGCCCGACTGTTATTTTGAGTTTTAATTTCTTTTATTTTGTTTTAATTACACCAGTTCCAACCTCTCATAAAATATAGTCTGCAGAATCAGCCACCCCCGGATCAGAGGTACACAGATTCTCAGAAGGGGAAGGGGTCGGGACCTAGCAAGGCCACCCTGCATGTGGTGGACCGGTCTGAGGCGCCAGGGCCCTCTTCTAGACCAGGTACCGCCTAAACTGTTGAGTGAAATAAGTGATTGCATACCGCATTTCATGCATGTGTGTTAGTGAGTCCAAGTGTACTACCATGTGAGTAAAGAATTAAAGTATAGTGTGAAAGGCACCTAAATAGGTAATTTGAAAATCTAGGAACCTTCAATATTTGTTATCCGATCCCACCCACACCAAACCCTGAAGAAACCACCATCAACATCACCGAATTTCCAATGGAGCAATGTCAGGTCATCCAGCCAGGTATGATACTCTTAAATGGATACCTGACACCGGAAGTACAAATCCACATCATCCGACGATGCGACGAACTGGGAGCAGAACTTGGAGGTTTCTACACACCCGAATACCCGAGCAGATCAAGAATGAAATTGAAGATGATGTGCATGGGTAAGGACTGGAATCCTTACACCAAGACATATCAAGAAGTGCGAGCTGAAGATGGAGCAATTGTACCAAGTATACCTGAGGAGTTCCTTGCGGTCGTTAACCATGCCGTGGGAATTGCTCAACAAGTTGAAACGGATTCAATTCCAAATGTGAAAGCGGATTTATGTATTGTGAACTTCTACCAGAAAGGTGGACGGTTGGGGTTACACCAAGATAAGGACGAGTCACCCGAGTCTCTAAGTAAGGGAGTACCGTGGTGTCTTGGTCCATTGGTGATACCGCAGTGTTTATATATGGCGAGCAGAAGCGTGCTGATCTCGCAAAGAAGCTAGTACTAAAATCAGGAGATGTGTTAATCATGGGTGGGCAATCAAGGATGCTATACCATGGCATCAAGAAGATCAAACTAAATACCGCACCATCGGTAGTGATCAATGCCACACACATGAAACCCGGACGTTTGAATTTGACCTTCAGACAGTATTCAAGCCTTGTATAATTATGTAATGTGTTAAGCCAGTGTATGTTAAGGATGTTATATATGTGTTAGTTATATCCGCAGTGTAAGCCCACAAATGTTGTAAGAAGAGTGTGTTAATGAATAAAGTGGAGTTGTTTGAAGTATATCAACCGTGTTGTTACCAAATACTTATTAGTTTGCCAATGAATTAGGCTGTGCACTCGGAACGGGAGGTATACTGAGTGTCTGCAATGAGGCAGAAGCCGGAAGGAGCGGCACAATCCTCACTGGTACCTTTCCAGTCAATGGCGTGGACGCTTCGATCTTGTTCGACTCCGGAGCCTCATATACATTTATTTCGCTATCTTTTGCGAAGAGGCTGGGGTTAGACGGTGATGAGATGCCAGATTTTCTAGTCACTCTCCCGTCGAAAGAGCGGATCAGGTGTACCCGCTATTACCGAGATGTTGTTGTACGAATCAGAGGTGAAGAGTTTCCGATCGACTTGATAGAGTTCGACGGACTTGGTTTTGATGTGATTGTCGGGATAAACTGGTTGGAGCGGTACAAGGGCAGAATCCTGTGTGCCGAGCATCGTCTGCTTCTTCGGAGTCCATCTTGGGTTACCATATCTTACCGCCAGAGGCCCAGGGAGCCTTCGACTCAGATCATCACCGCCATGGCTATGTATCGAGAATTACGACGAGGGGTGATGTATACCTGTGCTATGTTCAGGACATAGAGAGAGAGTTTAGTCCTGATGTGCCGGTAGTGTCAGAGTTTCCTGATGTATTTCCTAAGGAACTGCCGGGCATGCCGCCAGCACGGGAAGTTGAGTTTGAGATCGATTTGGTTCCGGGCACCGGACCAATGCGAAGGCGCCCTATCGTATGGCTCAAGCAGAGATGACAGAGCTCAAGGAGCAGCTGAGAGACTTACTCGACAAGGGGTTTATCCGCCCTAGCGTTTCACCATGGGGAGCGCCGGTCCTCTTCGTGAAGAAGAAGGATGGTAGCCTCCGCATGTGTATTGACTATCGAGAGCTGAATGCAGTTACGGTGAAGAACCGTTACCCTTTACCACGCATCGACGACCTATTTGATCAGTTGAAAGGGGCATCAGTATTCTCCAAGATAGATCTACGGTCCGGATACCATCAGATTGCCATCCGTGACAGTGATATTGAGAAGACAGCGTTCAGAACAAGGTATGGACATTACGAGTTTACGGTTATGCCGTTTGGTCTATCCAATGCACCAGCAAAGTTCATGGACTTAATGAACCGCTTGTTCCAAGATCAGTTGGACAAGTCAGTGGTAGTCTTCATCGACGATATACTTGTGTACTCGAAATCGAGAGGTGAGCACGAAAGCCACCTGAGAAGTGTGTTGCAAACATTGAGAAAGAATCAGTTGTATGCGAAATTTTCAAAATGTGAGTTTTGGTTGAACCAAGTATCCTTTCTTGGACATGTGATTTCTGAGGCCGGGATCGCTGTTGATCCGGCAAAGATTGATGCAGTGCGCACCTGGCCTAGGCCGAAGACAGTTACCGACATCAGGAGCTTCCTTGGTCTGGCAGGATATTATAGGAGGTTTGTGCAAACAGGTAAATTGATCTACTAAAAACTAAACAAATTAATCTAGAAATAATAAATCAATAAGTCTGTCGGGTTGCAAAAATCCGGTCACTATAGTATAGAAAGTTAAGCAACCAGATATGAACCGCGGGACTTGAATAAATAAGCCTAAGTCCTAATAAAACTGGAAATTCAGGGGGTTGTGAATTGTTTTTGTGTTTGAATTGAATAAATGCAAATCAAAGTTGAAATGAACAATTGGTGAAAATGAATGATGAGTTTGATAATTTGAGTGGAACTCCGGGTTCGGGTCGTCTTTAACTGTTAAATCTAGTAACGTCTACAATTTAATTATGAGAAACGGAAAGGCCAATTCTTTCTATCTCTTCAATGCTAAATCCTAGTTCATTGAAGAGCTCACCTATCAGAACATGTCAACTCTATTCTAGCAGTTGGCAAAACACATATAGGCGGAATAGGCACAAAGAATTGTTAGCGTTTGTAGGAAAGATCTATCCGACTAATCCTTCCCCAAATCCCCAGGTTAATTCGAACTCCCTATTAATCACCTTGTCTGATCCTAATAGGTTTCGCAAAAAAACTTTATAACTCGAAATTAATAGAGAAGATGAATGATAATCATTAACCTGGAAACAATCCATTACAGTCTCATAATCAAATTGCAAAATTCTTAACTACATTGTATCCATTGCGAACAACCCTACCCCAGAGTAAATCCCTACTAGCCAGACATTGCAAAGAAACAGATAAATACAATCAACGTAGAATTCATCTAAAGGAAGAAAAACCCTTGAGTTGAACGTTTATCCAGAATCAATGGTTGCAGGTGCAAGGTTGAAGATGATGGTCTCACTCCTGTCTGTCGATGCTCCTCCAGAATGATGACGATATGCTTGATGAATATGGATGAAGGTGAACTGATGTAATTGGCGTGGATGAGTGGAGAGAACCTTGTTAATCAGCGTGAGAGTGTGTGAAGTAATGATCGATGATGAGTGAATAGCCTCCCCTCTGATTAGGTCATTTAAATAGACTTTCTTTCCTCTTTTTCCCTTCAAAACGCCGAGTTTATGCTGAAATAATCGTGTCGTCCGAACATTGGTCCGACCTTCAATGTTCGGACACAATGCTTTGAGCGCTCCAATCCCAGAAGTCTCGACTTGTGTCCGAACTTGTATGTTCGGACACAAGTTCGGACATGCACCGTAAGTCAGTCCTCCGTCTTTTCTCATTGGGATTCTCGAACCATGTCCAACTTCGATGTTCGGACCGAAGTTCAGGACATCTCATCAGACACAGCACACAAATTCTCGACTTGTGTCTGAGCTTGGAAGTTCGGACACAAGCTCGGACACACCTTCAAAATCCTCTAAATTCTTCGTTTTGACTCCAATTCGACCCCCGTCTGTTGCAACATCTCCCTTGTGAGTAAATCTACTGTTTCCTTGGCTTTGCTCTGCATTTAATCATAGAAATAGGTATCAAGCCCTAACAAACAACAAACCAAAGGAAAACGTAAGATAAGTGTGGAATATTATCGATGCGCGTATACAAATTAGGCATTTCAGACCACTAAAACCATTCATATTTCACACTCATCAGTTTGTGAAGGACTTCTCCAGTGTCTCAAAGCCGATGACTTCCTTGATGAAGAAGGATGCACCATTCGAGTGGACAGTCGACTGTGAGAGTTCTTTCCAGAGTCTCAAGGATGCTCTGACATCTGCACCAGTCCTAACTTTACCAGACGGTCCAGATGGTTTTGAGGTCTATTGCGATGCATCAGGCAGAGGTATGGGTTGTGTGTTGATGCAACACGGGAAGATCGTAGTTTACGCCTCCCGACAGCTGAAGAAGCATGAAGAGAACTACCCTACCCACGACTTAGAATTGGGTGCCATTGTCTTTGCACTGAAGATATGGCGACATCACTTGTATGGGGTAAGTGTGACAATCTATTCTGACCATAAGAGTTTAAAGTACTTGTTCACTCATAAGGAGTTGAACATGAGACAACGAAGGTGGGTTGAATTTCTAAACTACGACATTAATCTACAGTATAAAGAGGGTAAGGCAAATGTGGTAGCTGACGCGTTGAGTCACCGAGCACACTCTCTCCATTCGCTAGTCTCTCATACTAGCTTGGTTGAAGAGGTGCGGAGTGCTCAGATGACGGATCAGTATATGTTGGAGATTAGACAGAAGCTTATTGATGGCACATTCGAGGGTCAGAAGTACGACTTCAGACTCCACGATGATGACCTGATTAGGCTGAATGGCCGACTATGTATTCCGAGTAGCGTGAGCTGAAGGAGCGCATACTGAGTGAATCCCACTGTTCTACGACTTCGATTCACCCCGGAGCTTCAAAAATGTATAAGGGTATGAAACGTTATTTTTGGTGGACTGGAATGAAAAAGGATGTGAATGAAAAAGGATGTGTTGAGGTGTCTCACTTGTCAGAAGGTCAAGTTTGAGCACCGACGGCCTGGTGGTATGGTACAGCCAATGCCAGTGTCTGAGTGGAAGTTCCATGACATTTCTATGGACTTCGTAGTAGGGCTTCCGCTTACAAGGGGAGGTCTGAATATGATTTGGGTTGTTGTTGACCGACTGACCAAGGTGGCTCGATTCATTCCGATGAAGAACACCTGGAAAGTGGCAAAACTAGCAGAGCTCTTCGACAGAGAGATTGTAAGACATCATGGGGTGCCAAAGACGATTGTGTCTGACAGGGATACCAGATTCCTCTCAAGGTATTGGAAATCCACACGGGAAGCGCTTGGTACCGAGCTGAAGCTAAGTACAGCGTTCCACCCACAAACAGATGGTCAGAGTGAGCGCACCATCCAGACACTTGAGGATATGTTACGTGCATGTGCACTTGACTTTCAGACCAGCTGGATTGACAAGTTACATCTGATCGAGTTTAGCTACAACAACAGTTACATGCTTCGATCAAGATGTCTCCCTTCCAGGCTTTGTACGGTAGACCATGCCGCACGCCATTATGCTGGGATGAGTCGAGTGAGACGGTCATTATAGGACTAGAGTATCTGGAACAAGTTCAGGCAGAAGTTCGCCAGATCCGGGCTAACATGAAGGCAGCTCAGGATAGACAGAAGTCGTACGCGGATGTGCGCAGACGTGACCTGGAGTTCGCCGTGGACGATCAGATATTTTTGAGAGTATCCCCCATGAAGGGAGTGTTTCGTTTTGGCCAGAAAGGCAAGTTGAGCCCAAAATATGTGGGGCCTTATGTTGTGACGGAGCGGATCGGCCCGGTAGCTTACAGACTTGATTTACCCGCCGAGCTGGGCAAGGTACATGATGTATTTCATGTGTCCCATTTGAAGAAATATATGTCTCATCCATCTCATGTGCTTCAGCCTGAAAGGCTAACTTTAGAGCCGACCATGCGATCAGTGGAGACTCCGGTATGGATTCTGGATACTAAGACTCGAGACACTCGTCATAAGTCTATGAGACTGGTGAAGGTTCTCTGGTCTAACCAGGACGTTGAGGAGGCCACTTGGGAGCTGGAAGATAAGATGAAGGCGAAGTACCGTCATTGTTTACTTCTTAGCGTTTGTATGTATAGGGTACGGGGCGTACCCCTATTTAAGGGGGGTAGAGCCGTTCCGGTTATGTGTGTACGACATGTATTTGGATACATTGTCTGTGTTGTGTTGTCATGTTGTTACCCTCTTATGTTACAGACCGCTGAGTCTGAATGATGTTGTGATGTTTTGTTGTTTGGATCTGGTGTCCGATGTTATGTAAGGATGTTGTAAATGTTGTTATGTAAGTATTGTTGATATGTGTTCCCGTGTTCTAATATTTAGGATATGTGGAAGTATGAACTTTGGGGACAAAGTTCTTTTAAGGGGGGTAGATTGAAATACCCCAAACCTAGTTATGTTGTTTAAACACTAAAATAAGGTGTGGAAAGACTAAAAAAGAGTCTTAGAAACATTAGTAAACAAGTTAAACCATAGAAAACACAAATAAATACCTTAAGGTCAATAAAGGCCAAAATGTGCTCTAAGCTTGGGATAAGCTTGGTTAAGACCTAATAAGCTTATCAAGACTTCATTTATATATTAATGAACATACTAAACCAATTACCAAAGAAAACCAAGCTTGAAAACAAGTTAAAACACAAAATGTGCTTTAAGGAGCCTTAAAGCACGTTTTTGAAAAATTGTCTTGTAAATGAGTTTTGAATGGCTAAATGTCCATCATTACTCTTTAATTAATATGTGTACTACTTAGTATCACATTTGGAAGTCTATATCAATGGGAAATCAAAAATTTCACATCTATGTGCCTTGTTTTAGTGAATAGTAACAAAATAAGCAAGTTTATAACATAAGTTTATATAAGTAAGTTAAATGGTCAACAAAGACTAAAACACCCCTAGATGACTAATGGGGGCCGGTTTTTATGAGGTGAGTCACCACCTTGTAAGTTAACAAAATAAATAACAAATGATAAAGCAAGTTACTATTTGCTTTACTACTTAATATCTCTTAAAAGTGAACTTATCTTCACTTCTCATTTCCCTCCTCATTTCCCACGGTTCCAAGCTCTCTTCTACCTCCTTCTTGCTCTCCATTCACGGTTTTGCAATAGTACACCACCATTCTTCATCTTCAACCTCTTGTAACTCCTAGCTCACTTTGCCAAATCAAAAACAAGATCACCATTCTCTTAGTCTCATCAAGCTCTTCATTCCTATCTTCTCAAAATCCCAAGAGCTCCATTTCGGTGCCAAGAGGAATCACCATGGGAGGAGCGTGAGCTCATCTTTTCACATATTGTTGTTCTCCTTTGCTTCTAGGTAAGGAAACTCAAAGAAAAATAACATTTCCTTCATGTTTGTGTGTTGTCCGAAAATCACCATTGATGGTGTCCTTACCTTGCTTGTTTTAGCTTCATTTGAATCTTCCAAGGGCTTGGTGGAGTCCTCTCTTGCTACATATCCAAACTCTCTTTCCATTCCAAGGTAAAACAATCATCTTAATGCTTTAAAATAATATATGTAACTAGGGTTTACAATGAGATGAAGCATAAAGCTTGTATACTCATTTTATCATTTGTATAATGTTTAGAAGTTGACAAGCAACTAAAAGCCTTGCCAATTTAGTCAAGGAAACAAGAAAGAAGTTTGTGAGGAAAAGAGGTAAATATGCTAACCTAATGTGGTTTGAAGTCTTAGGAGAAATGAGCTTATGTTGCTTATTAAAAATGATCTAAGGAGCCAATGGTGAATGACTTAGAAAAATGCTCTCAAGGGCTTAGTAAAAGGCATATGTATTGTTGAGTGTATTTGCAGGTCAAAGGCAAATATATTGTGGAAATTCAGTGTTTAAGATTTATGCGTCTTAAGGGCCTAAGAGCCATGCTATTTAAGGGCCTAAGTGCCAAGCAATTTAAATTATGCACTATATTGTGATGTAGTGTTAAATGAGTGAAGTTTGTGTATAAGAATGTGTTGGATGGATTTTAGTGTTCTTGATTGTTTAATGGTGAAACCAATGTGTTTTGGCTTGGTAATGTTCTAGGAGAACCTATGTTGAAATTTAGATAATGTATAAGAAGTTCTAAGGGTTTAAAATGAGTTTGGTAAGTTAGGAAGTGTGGGAATGGTTAAGTATTCCACTAGTGAAAGAAACATGCATTAAGGTATTCTAAGGTGTAAAAGGACTTAGGCAATGTTTTAGAGGATTTAGAGTGCAAATGAGTGTTTTGGGATACTTCAAGATCATGGTGAGATTATGTTTAGGACTTGTGTAATGTTGGTGAATAAGGGAGAAGTAATATATGGCATGAAGAAACTATAGACTTGTAGAGATATTTAAGGAATTGGTTAGGAAGTAAAGATGCTTGGGAGATGTAGTAGTGGTGAGGAAACATTATTGGCATAGTGGTTATCATAGGTATGAAACACCACTTAGAACCTAAGGAGAAAACATTATAAGTGTTAGGAATTTTGGTAAGAAATGAGTAAGTGTATAAGGAGAAAGAAGATGAGTTTTATGGATGTTGTATGAGAGTATAAGTGTGCCAAATGGTGTTGGGAAACATTAGGAGGTTTGAGGAAAAGTTTAGTGAAGATTTGACAATGTTTGGGCAAGTTCTGGTGGCGTCCGACCTAGGGGTCCGATCCAAGTTTGGGTCGGACGGCCTCTGTTAGACGCCAGTAAGATGTTCTGGAACGGTCCGACCCAGAGGACATGGGTCGGACATGGGTCGGACGGGCGTGTTTAAAAGACGGTAAAATCTCTGGAATGGTCCGACCCAGAGGACTTGGGTCGGACATGGGTCGGACAAGTAGAATTTTTCAAAACTGAAAATTACTGAAGGGTCCGACCCAGTTGGTTGGGTCGGACGGTGGGTCGGACTGACCAAAACTTAAAAAAAAACATAAAAGTATGGCTTAAGTAATAAACCCTAGGGGGTACAATGTAGGTAATCAAGGATAAGTTGGGGCATTAAAACATGTCATATAATCATGTTAAACATTTAGTAAATTTGAAGTTAAGTAAGTAATTAACCGACATTCTTAAACATGTATAGGAGTGACCTGCGGTGGAAACAAATCGAAGCAAGGACCAAGGTATGGTTTTCTTGCAGTCTGTTGCCTACCGGTTTACACCGGCTTGTGTGTTGTTTGTTTTTCTGTGTGTTATGACCTTGTAAGACTTAAGTCATGTAATGAGTTTACAGTTGTTAAATATTATTGTATTGTTAAGTATGACTCTCTCTTCCCTTGTGTGTGTCTAACAAGACTTAACCAATTGTTGTGAATTGTTTATTGAGTTCAATGTTGAACTACTAACAAGTGCTAACGGGGGAAGTGAGGAGTCCGGTCTGTTCCGGCCACGCGTGTGAGTATGGGAGTCGATGTCATAACCGGTTTGATTCTCTTTGTATGTTATGGTTGTTTTTCCAATTTGGGTTCCAACCTTCCCTTTAGCTTAACCAAGGCTATTTTACTGACTCACGTCGGGCCACAGGGGCATACTATGTGTTGTTCGGTGTGCTTGGGTCACTATATCCGAGGCACCTTGTGTTAAGTTATCCGTTCAATCTAACAGGACGGTAACGAGTTATGTAACGAGCTTAACATGAGCATGGCAACATTCTCTAGGCTCTCCATGGGAACTAATTGTATTGGTTCACTTCCTAAAAGGAATTGTTCTTGTATGTTATGTGTGATGTTGTGTACAATGCTCAAGTTGTGATATATGTATATATTGTGTGTGTTAAAATGAATGCCATGTCATCATGACAATTAGTTGCGCGCATCCCGGTAGCCGATGGGCTGTGCGTTAACCATACCAGCCAAGGGTTGTTGACCCCCTCGGGGGCTCCATATTCCTTTTACTGCAGGATGAGGATCGAAGAAGCAAAATGGCTTTAGATTCTAGGATGCAGGATTACTTTTGATTATTTTTCGATGTTAAGCCCGGGATACGCCTGTGCTCCCGTGGCAATATACCTTGGTACCGTTGTAGTACAGTGACGGTCGTTGTCAGTTTGTGATGTACAGATATGTTTATGGATGTAGTAACAAACTCGGTATTTTGTTAATGTATTAAAGGTATTAGTTCTATGCTCGGGAGTCTGATCATCAGACCGATACGCTTGTATTTATTCTGTCTTGTTAACCACGTGGGTGGTTAACGGCGTTGTAGCACCAAACCGTTTAGTTATTGTTTAGTTGTTATTTCCGCTGCGATTTCGATTAATTGTTAAGTGCGTAGTAGGGGTGTTGCAAACAGGGAAATGTTCTACTAAAACTAAATTGAAAAATAAAAATTAATAAAACGAAAAGCCTGTCGGGTTGCAAAAATCCCGGTCGCAATAGTATAGCTAACAGAAGCAACCGGGTATCAATCCACGGGACTTGAAGAAATAAGCCTAATCCTAAGAAAACTTGAAGTTTAGGGGGTTGTGAATTGTTTTTGTAACTGAATTTAGTAAATGCAAATCAAAAACTAAATGAACGATTAATGAAAGTAACTTGATGAGTTCAGCAAAATGAATGGTACTCCGGGTTCGGGTTGTTCTTTACTGGATAAATCTAGCCAAACCTACAGTTTAATTATGAGAAATAGACAGGCCAATTCTTTTTTTTTACTCTCTTCAATGCTAAATCCTAGTTCATTGAAGAGCTCGTCTATCAGAACATGTCAACTCTAATCTTGAAGCTGACAAAACACATATAGGCGGAATACGTGCAAAGAATTATTAGCATTTGCAGGAAAATTATCTATCCGACTAATCTTCCTACAAATCTCCAGATTAATTTGAACTTCCTGTTAATCACCTTATCTGATCAAAACAGGATTCGCAAAACAACTCTATAAATGCGCAAATTTAATAGAGAAGATGAATGATTAGCATTAACCTAGAAACAATCCGATACAATCTCATAACCAAATTACAGAAATTCTAACTATCTTGTATCCATTGCGAACAACCCATCCCCAGAGTTATCCCTACTAGCCAAACATATTCACAAAACAGACAAAGAAAAGAGATTGAGAAATCATCTGGAATAGAAAACTTCTAAATTCGCTCCACTGTCCTGATCTGGAGTTCGCCGGGCTAGAGGTTGAAGATGATGGTGGTGATGGTGATGATCGATGGTGATGGTGATGGAGCGAGGGGAGGCGTGATGTCCTGACGAGTGAAACTTGTTTCGGGCGTATATTCTTCGTTTGGACTCCGTTTTGCTCCCCGTTTGTTGCGTTGCGGAGCTTGTGAAGTGAAGAATGCAATTATGACTTTTACCTGCATTTGATACATAAAATACATCAATTCTTATCTAAACATAAATCATTGGAAAACACATGATAAGTGAGAAATATTAGCCAAACCACTATGAAAATAGCAAATTAAACCCTTAAAAGCTCTATATTTCAGACTTATCAAACTTCCTCACACTTAGCTTTTGTTTCCTCAAGCAAATAAAGAACAAAACTCACTCCATGGTCGTAGTATCAAACCTCAGGATCAAACAAGTGCAGAAGGAAATCAAGCAAAATGGCAATCAAAAGAATAATCCTACTCTCAGTTGTAGTTTTCACAAACAGTGAAAAAGAAAAATTTATAAAAGCATGGAGAAGTTAGATTGCAAAAACTAAACATAGAATAGCTCAGGATCTTCCACCAATTTCATTCCTCAATCTTTGGATGACAAGGGGTGTGAAGTAATGCCTATTCCGCAATACCTTTCAACACCACGCACTCATGATCAAAATAGGAAAATTGCAATAAGCATTCAGCTTTTAAGGGCTTTCCTATCTTTGCATTATTATTTTCTTATTTTCCGCACAATTGTTTTTGTTCCCCAGACTTTTCTCTTTATCCATGTAACGGTGTTGGGCCTTCTATCCTAGATCCCGAGACCTTAGGTAGATGGGTGATGAAGCACCCCAAGACTTAATAACCGGATAAACGAGGCCTGTTTTGGTTCAGAAAATTCATGATCAGAGGAGTACCTTGCCTTATCCTTCATACCAAACTTTCATATCATTCCCAGTCACCAAGCCAAATTAGTTTAATTTGAGCAATCAGTTAATCCACCAGATTTCAGTGAAAATAGAACTAATTTGAAGAAAACAATACATACGAACAACTTTAAGCAAAAAGATTCTTGAGGTTGTCATCAGGCTCGATTTCAAAAATCCACAAAAATTGTCACCCAAAAATTCAACATTTACTGGCACTAAAAGAAGTTTATCCTTCGTAGCATGAGAACAATCAAAAACTAGTGTGGCATTAAGTACAGCTAGCATATTTTCAGGGAAAGGTCTCCACTTCCTCACACTTAAGAGGAGCATGTCCTCATTGTTCACAAAATAAAATCAAGAAAAGACCTTTCAAAATATGTCAGACTCACGAAGGATCCATTCAACACTCCGCATATATTAAACATTAAAAGCATAAAAGGCTAAACATAAGCAATAAAGATTGAGAAACTGAAACTCCCCTGATATCTTTAGATAGAGGAAGGTTCCCTTCCTCACACTTAAGCTTGAACAGTGGGGTAGAAGCGTTCCTCACACTTGCGTCCAAAAGTGTCCAGCCTTGGAGAGTTAGGAATACCAAAAGCAATTGCACCTACGCACACTTTGTAAAACACCAAATAATGCTAGAAGCGTTGCATTAGTAGCACGGGCACCACCGTCACTTCTAACTGAAATTAAACTAAAATAAACCTGGAAACAAAATAAAACTAGAAAAACCAATAAAAATAAACTTTACCACCAGGTTGCCTCCCAGTTAGCTGCCCGTCTTTATAGTCTTTGGCTAGACTCTCGCTTCGTTATCCCGGATCAAAAATAAAAGTTGACAATGGTGTCAACGGGAATAAGAAGTAGACTACAATTAGTAATAAACCACCTGGATCAAAGCAAAATGTTTCCTCACATATAAAATAGGAAAATAAGTACTCCACGAAACCTGATGTTTGAGGAAGTATGACGGTAATGGGTCTCAAGTAGAAGACCAGGTGTTGATTGTTGTTCTTCCTCAAATTGAAGGATGTAAACATCCTCCTTCTGTGGGTGAGGCTCAAAGAAACTTTGATGATGGCAGGGCAGTGGTGGCTCCTCCCTTACAAAATCTAGGATGTGGACATCTTCTTTGTCTAGAACCAAGGGTGGAGAGGGAGGGCAACTTGAGAATTCAACAGGTTGCTCCACTACATTGTTCAAATTGAAGCCTGCTGCTGAAGAGTGATTTTCTGTAGGTAGTCTGGTTGATCCTCTAACCACAATTGCTCTTGAAATTCGAGACAGTCATCGATCCATGAGGTCTCCCACAATACGAGCAATAAATATCCTGTGAATAAAATGATTCTTGTTCGAATTGCTCCTCAATCCGCCTCATCTCTTCAATTTCGGGGCAATCTTTGAACTCGTGATTACCCTCACACTGCGAGTGATAAAGGTCATTAGAACCAGAAGACACCTGCTCCATTGTCTGAATAGCTGTATGTCCTATAGTTAGCTGCTCTAGCATCTTCACCATACTGCTCAATGTGGTTTTCAATCGTGCCTGGTCAGTAGCCATCTGCTCCAACATAGAATTCGAAGCCTGGGAAGAACTAGCACCAACAGAATAAACATGACCACCATAGAGGCTCAATTGTGCCATTATCAAAAGTAGTTTGAAAATTAAAAACAAAGTAAACTAACAAGCGAAAATAAAATGAAATAAAATAAAAACAATTGAACATCCACACAATTCAAATTGGAACTAAAATAAAACAAGAAGTAAACTAAAAAAAATGACAAAATAGCTAAAACAAAATAAACTAACAATAGAATATAAATAGAGTCAAATAAAATACCATAAAATAAAAATAATATTTAAATAATGAAAAACAAAATAAACTAAGAATAAAACAGAGTAATAGTAAATAAAGAAAATAACAAAAAATGAAACAAGATCAAAAAAACTAAGTAAAAATAAATAAATAAAAACTGACAAACTATAAAATAAAAGAATTCAAGATAACTAGAAACACAATAAACTAACCATAAAAATAAAACTAAATAAAACTAAATAAAATTAAGAAAACAAATAAAACAAAACAAGACAAAATAAAATAAAAAATAACCAAACTAAGAATCACCAAATTAAAATTATAACTAATAAAAAAAGAAATAAAATATAATAAACTGATGAAACTAAAATAAATAACTAAAAATAAAATGAACTCAAAGTAAAACAAAATTAACCAAACAAAATAAAATAAAATAAACTAAAAACAAAATATAATAGACAAACAAAACTAAAATAAAGTAAAAATAAATAAATAAAAATGAAATGAACTAAAAGTAAAACTAAAATGAACCGAATAAATAAAAACAATCGACAACCAAGACTAAGGACTAGACAAAGTCAAGTCCCCGGCAACGGCGCCATTTTGCAAACAGGGAAATGTTCTACTAAAACTAAATTAAAAAACCTAGAAATTAATAAAACGAAAAGCCTGTCGGGTTGCAAAAATCCCGGTCGCAATAGTATAGCTAACAGAAGCAACCGGGTATCAATCCACGGGACTTGAAGAATAAGCCTAATCCTAAGAAAACTTGAAGTTTGGGGGGTGAATTGTTTTTGTAACTGAATTTAGTAAATGCAAATCAAAAACTAAATGAACGATTAATGAAAGTAACTTGATGAGTTCAGTAAAATGAATGGTACTCCCGGGTTCGGGTTGTTCTTTACTGGATAAATCTAGCCAAACTTACAGTTTAATTATGAGAAACGGACAGGCCAATTCTTTTTTTTACTCTCTTCAATGCTAAATCCTAGTTCATTGAAGAGCTCACCTATCAGAACATGTCAACTATAATCTAGAAGCTGACAAAACACATATAGGCGGAATACATGCAAAGAATTATTAGCATTTGCAGGAAAATTATCTATCCGACTAATCTTCCTACAAATCTCCAGATTAATTTGAACCTCCTGTTAATCACCTTATCTGATCAAAACAGGATTTGCAAAACAACTCTATAAATGCGCAAATTTAATAGAGAAGATGAATGATTAGCATTAACCTAGAAACAATCCGATACAATCTCATAACCAAATTACAGAAATTCTAACTATCTTGTATCCATTGCGAACAACCCTTCCCCAGAGTTATCCCTACTAGCCAAACATATTCATAAAACAGACAAAGAAAAGAGATTGAGAAATCATCTGGAATAGAAAACTTCTAAATTCGCTCCGCTGTCCAGATCTGGAGTTCGCCGGGCTAGAGGTTGAAGATGATGGTGGTGATGATCGATGGTGATGGTGATGGAGCGAGGGGAGGCGTGATGTGAGAGCCTCTCTGAGGAATCTGGCGTGAATACCTCTATTCTCCCAACCCTCGGTGAAGTTCGGACGCATGTTAGGACAAATTTTCAGGAAGTTACGACCTATGTCCGAACATCAAAGTTCAGACATAAGTTCGGACATGTCAGTATCCTGACGAGTGAAACTTGTTTCGGGCGTATATTCTTCGTTTGGACTCCGTTTTGCTCCCCGTTTGTTGCGTTGCGAAGCTTGTGAAGTGAAGAATGCAATTATATGACTTTTACCTGCATTTAATACATAAAATGCATCAATTATCATCTAAACATAAATCATTGGAAAACACATGATAAGTGAGAAATATTGGCCAAACCACTACAAAAAAATAAGCAAATTAAACCCTTCAAATGCTCTATATTTCACACTTATCAGGTGTTACAATATTATTTTTCGGAAATTGTAAAACAATTATATTAACTTCTATAAATTGCCAAATAACCTTATAACTTTTATAATTCATTAATTACCCACATTAACCTTTTTAATTTACTAATTAACCACTTAATATTTCGGTAATTCCAAAATGGGTATTCTAATTTTTATAAATTACCAAATGACCTCATTAATTTTCGGTCTTGACATATACTTTCCTTATATTCACATTTTAATCCCAAAACTTTGTATAAGTTACATATTAACTTATAAATTATAGTTTTAATATTGTATTTCTTAAAATAACCGAAACAGCCCACAAATTTCTTCAATTTACATTTCCGCCCCACATTAAATTCCATTTTTCATATATACTTCCATAAATTACATATTCACCCCAAAACTTTTATAAACTTAATATTTTATGTCATAAATCATTTTAACCCAAAGTTTTTGGTCAACACTTTGACCAAGACTTAATTTCATAATTAATACTTTAATAAACCCATAAAATCATAAGTAACTCTCGGCCATACATTATATTTTCCAATAATTACAAAATAGCCCCAAAACTTTATAAAATGTTATTTTAACACTTGTACACTTATTTAAATTCACCAAAATTCATAATATTAATTCCTACCTTATATTATATCATAAATACATCAAACAGCTCCTTATGTTCTCGATTTTCATTATTTGTACTCCAAATTTTCAAAATTTACATATTAGCTACATAACTTTATAAACTAGCCATTTAAATACTTGTAGCTATTTTTAATACCCCAAAATTTATAATATAAGTTAATATACTTATATATTTTGAAAATCACCCAAATATTACATTAAGCTCCCGGCTTTAATTTTATTTTTACCATATGGTTTTAAAACTTGTTTTTAACTTTATAATAAAAACATATAAATGTATATAAGCCATATAACACTTCTAAAAAATTATGCTAATGACTTAGAATGATTATAAACTAAAAATAGAACATAAATCCTTAGACCTTTCGGTTTAAATTTATATGTAACATAATTAATTTTTATGACCTAAATATATACCTTAAGGTAATAATCTTACCTTATATGTTATAAATTATTTTCTTGACAATATGACCTATAGTTTTCGGTCTTAATTTATTTAAAGGTTGTACAAAATTTTTATACCAAAGTTTGAAGCTTAAATCAAACTTAAACTTAATAAACCTTATCTATATAAACTTACCCTTAAATCAAGACAATTCTTGTACTTGATTTTTCCTTGAGTTTCCAAGCTCCTCAAATGCTATATTGATGTAGAGAATTCGTACTCCTTGTACATGTGTAGGAGATCTATTTGTTAGACTTCTAACAAGAGCTTATAAATAATATTTGTAGTAATTTTACAAGAGTTTACCTTAGGAATTTATCAAGGTATTTTTTGATACACCTTGAGATGATTGTAGATCCAAGTTTCCTTCATGAAATAATGAAGAGAATATGGATTTAGAAGTTCCTAAATTTTTGAAAATACTATAAGGAGTTACTTAGGTTTTTCAACATGAAAATATACCTTAACTTGATCTTGTTGTTCCTTGTGTTGTTGTTGAATTTAGGAACCACCTTGGAACATATATGCTTGGCAATTTTCTTATAGGTTTGCTAGGATGATTTCTTGCTTCAAGACTTGATAGAATTAACTAGGAAATTACATTAAAATGGTGTTAGGAACTAGTACACCATTAATGGAGTTATTAGAACTTAGGAATTGATTTAGGAAATGAAGAAAAAAGAGAGAGCTAGAGATGAACTTACCAATCGTGAATGAGGCAAGGAAATGAGATTGTCATTCACGAAGGCTTTAGTAGAATGGAAATGAGAGCACTCGTAATCTATTTGCTATTGTTTAATTGTCATTATTTCATGTCTTTATTTTATGTAATGTTTATGTTTATTTGATTCCATAATTGATCAATATGGCCGCTCCACTTCAGTAGTGCTACGATTGATTGGAGTATAATTGCACTTAGCATCTTCCAATTGTAAAGCTACGACTAATAGGTTAATTTAATACTAGGCCTTTGTTTGTATTAGTTTGATTAATGTTGTAACTTGTTTTATCCTTGCAGGTGGGATCGGTTGAAATGGAGCACCAAAGCAGCTCCTAAATGCTATAAACTTACGGTAATGGAGATAGCACTTTGATTTATTAACTACAAAGTATGTTAATCATGCAGCACTAATCTTTGTTGTTCTTGCAGGTGCTGTTCGGCTAAGAAGGGAGTAGCAGCTCTACATGGTATGAATCTTACGGTAATGGAACTTCTAGGATGCCAAGCTTTGTTAATTATAAAACTAATCAATCATGTTAATTAGGTTAAGTTTTCTTTTCCCTAATCAAGCAGCACTCACCCTTAATGCTCTGTCCATTCACGGTGACCACATGCCCATTTGCTCAAATAATGCTACTTATTTAATTACCTAGTCTAGATATGACTAGATTTTGCAACTTATTTCATTAATTCTAATTAAGCTAATCCTTGTGATTTTTTCTTGCAGGTCATTCATGGATGAGGCTTCATTTGATGGAATTATTTGATACCTTATGATGATACATATGCTGGATGATTCATCATCTACTTAGACAATATTTTTTTGCAAAAACTAGTTAATTAGGACATAAAATAACGCATAACATAGGGCTCAAATGGAATTAATTCTTCATTTGATTTTTGTTACACTATATTGTACTAAGACCATACTAATATGTGTAATAGGTTCCAGCATTTAATTGGTACATTTATACCATGGTAAAAGATGAAAGTTTTAAGGTAAAATGCTGATTTTAGGTACCTTTTTGTCCTTAAAATCGCCCCCATTTGTAATATGAATTTAATATTTCCATCAATTGATTTAGATGTTCATTTTATCCACTTTTAAGTTTATCAACTCGTGGCTCCTCAAAAACTTCAAGGCAATTGCGTAAAACGCATTTTTGTGACACCCGAAGGTGCGTTTTTGTGCTTTAAGGATTTTTCTGAGAATTAATTAGTCGCTATGACTTTCAAGTGTTTATTGACATTGTTTATAGTCAATAATAATATGTTAAGGTGTTACATTGAGTTATATGGGGTTATACCAACTCAGAACACAATTCTCGGGCTACCCGGGCAAAAATGAGCGTTAAGAAAATCCTCCCGAGTACTTTGTCTTTAACTGAGAATTGATCTTGAGAACTTCATATTAAATGTTCATGAAGGTAATTTTATGCATTTATAATGAGGTGTAATGCTTTATTTTATTTTATAAGGTATTTCTGGGACTTTCGGGCCTTAAGGGGCCTTTAAGGGAATTCCCGGGCATTTCGTATTTCTACTCAGTTTTAACTGAGGACTTGTGTTTCAAAGGTCATATAATGATCCTTGGTTACTTCATGTGAAGTTTATAGCTTAAATATCTTGTTTATCTTAAGGTCAGGCTTTAACGCACGTTTTTTTACCTTAAGGAGTTTAGGTGCATTTTAACGCCCAAGTGTTTATATACTTTCTTAGGGTTTCATAATCCCCCAAATAATATTTATAATTCCTCAAATTATATTTATTTACTTATATTTAATTATTTAAATGTTAGTGGTATTTCAACAAGTATTGTGTATTGAGTATGTAATGTGTATGTGTATTACGGAAGAAGGTAAGTAAGTATTGGTTGACTTGTATTGTCTTCCTTGCATGAATTGTACTGTGTGTATGTATGTATACCTTGTGTAGTATTGTAGTATGATGTATGAAAGCATGTATATATGTATGTATTGTAAAATGAATTGCATGTATTCGACCAAGTGGTCGGCGTACCCTCGCTAGTACGTTGGGTATGCGGAAGTCATATGCAGCGAAAGCTGAGCCCCTAGGGGCAACGTTTTAGTGTGCAGGTACCCGAAGCGGACATGATCACAATAAAGGCCGGCAGCTAAGTTGGATATCTAGGAGTGAAATGTAGATAGCAGTGAATTGTATAAGGCTTGTAGCCTTGTTGTAGAAGTGTACCAAGGGGTATACCTTGTACTTAGAAAGTAAGTAGCTTGTGAGGAATGGGTAGATGTTAGACTCTTAATGAGTATGTATGAAATTGAAAGAGGTATTGTATTTGTATAAGGATCTTAGTAAACTCGGTGTATTATGTTGTATTGTACTTATGGAGCATTGTATTGAATGGGAAGTTGTAGTACTTGAATGGTAATTGAAGAATGTATGTAACTGTGTAGTACTCGGATAGTCCGGTCCATCAGACCGATGTGTATGTAGTAGTAGTAGCCTTGTTAGTCACGTGGGTGGCTAACGGAGTTGTATCACCCACCGTTGTGTATGTAAGTATCCACTGTGAAGGTATGTAAGTACGTTTGGATTGGACGGTAATGACGGTATTAGCGGTAGGGTTGTTACAAAAAGGCTCAATCAGCGCCTCATCTATACTTGAGCTACTTCACATGGATCTCATGGGACCAATGAGGGTCGAAAGTAGGTCATGAAAAAGGTGCATTCTAGTAATTGTGGATGATTACTCAAGATTTACATGGATTCGCTTGCTCTCCACGAAAGACCAAACTTTTCATGAGTTCAGATCTTTGGTGACACTACTTGAGTTACAGACTAAGAAGAAAGTCAAGTGCATAAGAACAGATCAGGGAACAGAGTTTCAAAATCAATACTTCATTCAGTTCTATACTAAATTGAGGATAGTTCGCAACTATTCAACATCACACACTCCACAACAAAATGGAGTTGTTGAACGAAAGAATAGAGCTCTGCAAGAAATGGCTCAAACAATGTTGAACAACGGCAGATTAGCACAAAGTTTTTGGGGAGAAGTGATTAACATAACGAGTTATATACTCAATCAGGCACTCATCGGGCCAGTCTTACACAAAACTCCCTATGAGCTATTCAAAGGAAGAAAACCTTCCATATCTCACTTCAGAGTTTTTGGGTGCAAGTGCTATATCTTAAACCAAAAGAAAAACACTCTTGGGAAATTTGATCAAAGGAGTGATGAAGGAGTATTACTCGGCTATGCTTCAAACTGTGAAGCCTATAGAGTCTTTAATAAACATACATTTATTGTTAAAGAATCAATAAATGTCAAGTTTTATGAGTTTAACCTTTGGTGGGAGGAATACTCAAGAAGTTCCTGATGATATGTTCTCAACCACAGGAGACTCGGGAACAGAGAGCAACTTTGATGATGATTCAATGCCTTAGTCTGTGACTTAGCACCTTCAGCCAGGGACTCACACCTTGAGTCAGAAAACTAAGGCACAACCTCTAAACAACACATCTTTAGTCATAGTTCTAACACTGAGAATTCCAACATCACGGCAAGCTCCAGGTGTCAACATTGACAACATTATCTCTGATATGAATTCAGGCATTCAAACCCTTTCCTTACTCCAGAACTTCTGCGCACATCAAGGTTTTGTTTCCATGATAGAACTAAAATCAGTAAAAGCGGCACTCGTAGATGCGGATTGGATAAATGACATGCATGAAGAATTACATGAATTCATTTGAAACGATGTATGAGAACGAGTACCACATCCTCAACAAAACAATGTTATTGGTACCAAATGGGTTTTTTCGGAATAAGCTAGATGAAAGTGGACAAATATCTAAGAACAAGGCATGACTTGTAGCAAAAGGATACAATCAGCAAGAAGGACTAAATTTTATGAAACTTTTGCACGTGTGGCACATCTAGAGGCCATTCAATCACTTGTAGCATATACAACGGCAAATCAGTTTCATCTTCACCAAATGGATGTCAATGTGTGTTTCTAAATGGATATCTGAAGAAGAGGTTTACGTAGATCATCCTCCCAGATTTGAAGATCCAGAATGTCCAAATCATGTTTACAAACTTAAGAAGGCTTCTACGGTCTTAAGCAGGCACAAGGGCTTGGTATGAACAGCTTACAAAGTTCTTGCTCCAACAAGGATTCACACGGGGAAAGGTAGAATAAACCTTCATTATTCATCATCATACATCTGAAATCTTGTTGATTCAGATTTGTGTGGATGATATAATATTTGGATCCACAAACCTCACTCTCATAAAGAACTTTGAGACCTTGATGGCAAAGGAATTCTAGATACGTAACATGGGTGGGTTAACCTACTTCCTTGGACTCCAAATTCATCAAACAACCGAGGGAACATACATCAGCCAGACAAAATACACTACTGAACTGCTCAAGAAGTTCATATTTACAGATATAAAGCCCATGGAAACATTGATGTCTACAACCTTGCGTCTTGGAGCTGAGTCTATGATTGAGAACACTGATGAAAAGCAGTACTGAGCCATGATTGGATCGCTTTTATATCTCACAACTAGTATACCTGATATTATGCAGAGTGTGTGTTTTTGTGCAAGATTTCAGGCAGCTCCAATACTCTCACATGTTAAGGAGGTAAAACGATTATTTCGCTATTTACGTGGCACTTTAACTCATGGCTTATATATTATCCAGCAGAACATCAACATCTCTCATGGCTTATACAGAGGCAAATTTTGGTGGGTCACTGACCGATCGAAAAAGTACTTTTGGATAAGCCAATTTCTTTAAAATAGTCTTATTTCTTGGTCTTCACGCAGAAAGCAGTTGCTCTGTCAATTTTGATATTGGACCAAAATATTACACTTTAGCATTATCCATACAGGGCCGTCTCGGTGATTTTTGGGGCCCCGTGCTAAAATCTAAAATGAGACCCTTTATAAAATTAAATTATATAAATAGAAAAATTATCTTATCAAATTATGCATTTATATTTATAATGTTTAAATATCCCAAATATAAAATTAAAATAAGTTTCATTCAAAATAAATTTAGACACTTGTATAATTTTTTTATGACAAAAATCTAAAGGGAACAAGTAAAAATCGGGCCCCCATAATTAGGGGGCCCTGTTCCGTTGCCCTGACCGCACAGGCTCATAGCCGGCCATGTATCCATGTAAAGTTTCATCAATTTTAGACAACATTTAAACATGTTTAAAGTTAATTATAAACAAAAACAATAATATTTTATGAATTAGAAACCCAAACAATAATGTTTTGTGAATTTTCCCTAAAATAAATAATCGTCGTCATACCACAAACATAATAACCCAAAATTCGCTTTTTAAAACAAACTCGCAAGCCAATTGTCCATCATTTCGTCGGCAAATGACACGTCCACTCTTTGTTTCGAGGAAACGACACGTCTTCTGTTGCGCCGTAACAAGGGTTCTAGATTTTTAACTTTGGTGTCGTTGTCATAATAGACCCCTTAAGATTTCTTTTCTTCGCTATCTCAACGGGGAGTACAGAAATATCTGTGATCGGAAGTGTGACCAAAAGGTCGAGTTTACAGCCCCAAGCTATGAAGCTAGATGAACAAGTGAAGGAAGTGCTGTTTTCCTCCCGGACTCGAGACTTTACCAAATAGATTCCGTCGCTTCTTCAGTGAGTGTTGAATTTCCATTAATTATTACGTTCTCCAGAAACGGATCGCTGATTTCAATTGTTATTGTCTCTCACTTCACTGTCTGATCAATTGAAATTCTACTTGGCTGCTATTCGTTCCCTCTCTCCCTATTGTGTTTGTTACTCATTCATTTGACTTAATTAATCAGGACATCCTGCCGTCGTTGCGATCTAGGTCATCATGGATGTATCTTAGCTTTTAACCAGTAAGAAATCTAGTTTTGATTTTTAATCAAATTTTCCCATTTGATCTCATCAGGTCCTTACTCCCATGACACTAAATTCCATTAGTTAATTATCAGCCTACTCGGAGGAGTCAATTCAACTGGTGTAGCAGTAGCTGTCAAAACTGGTTCTTGATTATGGGTTCTTGTGGGACAATGGATGCGGAAGAAATGCCCTCAACCACAGTAGACGTGACTAGTCCCCAACTTCGAACCGATGAAGTGGCCGCCCCGTCATGTTTTGATTTACGGGTCTTCTATGTTAGAGTTAGCAACTACATGGTGCATGACTCCACCCCAGAGTTTCTGACTCTGAATCACACTCCATTGGACTCAGATTCTCTCCTTGAAGTCAATGGGAAGAAATTAGATGATGCTAATTCAGAAAGTGTTACTTCTTTTCTCAGGAGAGATCGAGTTGATAAGAAGTCTGAAGAAGTAACATTTGTGAGCACGAATTGCATAAGTTTTACCAGGGGTGTGATGTTCACGTCTTTAATGGGAAAGAGGTCATACTTCACGGAGTGTTGGAGATGACCAATAATGAAGATGGTATCAGAGAAACACGGAGTCCTGGAACTAAGTGGAGGTTGAGGTGTGAATCTAAAGTGGTGGATGATAGTGGGTTCATGAAAGGTCAATTTGTTGATGATGGGTTTAAACCAGGTATGCTGCCGACTTTGGAGGTTTATATTGCTGGTTGCTTTTGTGGAGGTCCTGTTATTTTGACGAATAAGTTGCAGCTTAGCAATGGGAAGAAGCATGGTGAATTAGATTCGCATTCTGACTATGAAAGGAATGGAAAAATCTATAGGAGTGGTGAATACCAGACTGATCATTTTCCGTCTGGCTTTGATTTGCAGGTGATGTTTCTGAAAGAACCTTTTTGATAACTTTATGTGTTAAAGGTCAACTATTTATGATGTGTAAATTGGTTGCTCTTGCAGTTATCTGGATACAGAAATTACGAAAAGGAAGGGGAAATGTGTCATTTGTTTCAGGGTAGTAGAAGGGATTACCTGGAAGGAGAAGGAGAGCTGTCATGGTTTAATGCTGGTGTAAGAGTTGGTGTCGGGATCAGCATTGGGATCTGCCTTGGAGTTGGGGTTGGTGTTGGTTTACTTGCCAGAACTTATCAAAAAGCCTGCCAAAGCCTTGCTAGAGGACTTCGCTAAATCTTGAAGCATCATCTTTCTTGTAGATGAGCCAGGTTGGTAGATAGTAGTTTGTGTGATCTGAATGAATTTAAATGAAATTGTGTTGCCCTGTTACAGAGAATGTTGTAATGTTGTGTGCTTGACCTTTTGGAGGATATGCTGTTGTGCTGTCCGTGGTTTTTATCAAAGTTATATACAAGTTTTTTTAAGAGTTGCTGAATGTGGTCCAGATGAAATGGAGCGATATTCCTTGTAATACGTCAGTTTATTATGATTAGCAACATATGAACTGACATTACAACCATTGTTATTTTGTGTTTGCCTGTTATCGGCATTGTTCAGAACTTTAGCAATCGTATCATCAACTTAAACCACTTCATTTCTGAACTCTTCATATGATTGTTATGAAATTATTGAGACAGAAAAGGACAACTGTAGGATTGTATGATAAGAGAGTGTAATATACATAATCATCAAGTTAAGACTTCAAATCACTCTCTTAAAGATGATTCCTGTAATTCCTGCTCATCAAACAATTTAATCAGGGTTCTGCGTCTACCGTGTCAATAGCCTTTCATCCGCAGCTCCAGGTTAGGGGCGATTTCGATCAACTCAGAGAGTGCTATCACAATTCAGTCAAAGCTACTCCCCTGGCCCATACCCCGACCAACCAGACAAATCACGAGCCCTCACTTGCCACATACTACAGATATTACGGACATTGCCATGAACCACATCACCAACTAGGCGGACATTGCCATGAACCACATCACCAACTAGGCCCAGGCCTGATAGGCCCATGACGTAGTTTTGAACCAACATAGTCGAGTGCCGATAAGCTGTCAGAAACAGTAGAACTTCCTTTTACAGGTTTGATTCAGCAATGCGGTGGTCTGGTGACCTCAACCCTCGCTGATTGGTTGAAGCTGATATCCTCCCGCGGCTACAGACTAGTGGGATGGATGGTCTCTTGTATTGAGGCTCACAAATCAAGTCAAAGTTGTACTCTTTGCTTTCTCTTAAGGATCTTTGGTCTGATTGAATTACCTCAATCGTCGTGTTCCGTTGTCTTGCTTGTTTCTGAAATCTAACCCCTCACTTGGGGCTTAAATGAATAGTTCGATATTTCTCTTTATTAACTGTCTTGGGTCTCAACATAAATCAATAGTTTTCATCGACCAATAGTTATGATGCCAAACCCTCACTTTTTTTTTGATAAAACTCCATCATCATTACTATTACTCAAAAGCAGCATCCAATTTACAAGCCCTAAACACTTTGCTAGGGATATTAGCTTCTACCCAAACTTTAAAACAGACTGAAGAGTTAAACAACTTAAAGCATAACGCTAAAGGAAGATTACAAGGATTATAGTTTATATTCACATTAATCCTGTCAAAAAGAGAGGCCACAGCTATCATTTGATCCACAAACTCCAGCTCTACCCCAGCACTAACCTTCTGCAAGGTTACCAGATTCTTCATAGCACAAACTTGGATCTCTACTTCCTTATACCCTTGTTCGAATGCCCATTTCATCCCAAAAATAATAGCTTCTGCTTCGTCATTGCCACTATCCTGAAAATTATGCAGAACTTTGTTGAAAATCAGAATAGGGTCACCTAAGCAGTTTCTCCACATCCCAGCTAGGATTCTCTGTTTCCCTTTTGCTCTTAGCACCGAACAATCAAACTTAATAGAGCCCTGCTCAGGAGGAGTCCAGTCCCTGTAAGAAAATGTAGAAGACATGACTTTCGTCCCAGTATTCTGGTAACTAGTAATAAACATCATATTACTTTCCACCAGAGAAGACCAACTAGCATCTAAGTTGTGGCGAGCAAAAGTTTTAGCATCATAAAGAGCCCACATCAGATTCACCACATTACACAGTTTTTCATTACTCCAATCTCTAGCTACATCAATAATCCACAATTGTGATCTCATATCCCCTTGGACAGGGATATCTTTAATATTGAGCAGATGCTCCCAGTAATCTACCGCCATGGCACACTCAAAAATACAGTGAGTAATTGTATCTGTCAAGCCACAGAATAAGCATTTAGAATCACCTCCAATTCTCCTAGCTAAACTTGCTACACAGGGCACTATGTCATTCAGGAATTTCCAAAAAAACAACTTCACTCGTGGAGGACAAAAGGCTGCTCTGATTCTATCAAGAAGTTTTGCACAGACTGACCCATTACTAGATGAAGCTGTAAGATCAACCTCCATCTGTTGGTGTAGCTTGTAAGCTAACTTTACTGAGAATTTCCCATTCTTATCCTGATGCCAAACCCAAGAATCCTGCTCATTTAAATTCAAAGGGATACTCAAAATAAGAGAAGAATCCAAAGGGAGAAACATTTGATTTATTTTGCCTTGGTTCCACTGGTTAGAATGGCCATCAATTAAACTGTCAACAGTATCTTCATCGAATCCAGCTGGGCAAGGAGTATACAACCTGAAAAAATGAGATCTAGGGAGCCAAGGTGACGACCATATCAAAGTATCTGCTCCTGAACCAATCTTTCTCCTAGCTCCCCTACTAACCAGAGGAATAGAAGAAACTAAAGAAGCCCAAATTGGACTGGCTTTAGTACCTTTCTTAGCATCCAGAACAGAACCGGAGGGAAAATAGATACATTTCATCACTTTAGCTACTAGAGAAGAAGGATTTGAAAGGAAATTCCAAATCTGTTTAGCCATCAGAGCTAGGTTGAAACTAGCAGTCGATCTGAACCCCAACCCTCCCTCTTTTTTATCCTTACACAAGGCTTCCCACTTCATCCAATGCATACTCTTTTTACTACTACTCCCTCCCCACCAGAATTTAGAGAAGATAGCATCAATTTTCGAGATAATTCCCAAAGGCAGTCTAAAAAGAGACATAGTGTAAGTGGGTAAGGATTGGAGAACACTAGTGACCATAACCGATCTAGCAGCTTGAGACAGCGGATTGGCCCAAGCTTCAACTCTCTTACTCACTGCCTCCAGGAGATACTTATAGTGAAGATTTTTATTTCTGCCTACTGAGCTGGGAAGACCTAAATACTTGCCGAAACACTTAGTTTCTGTCACTCCAAAGATGCTCCTAATCTGATCTCTAGTATTTTGATCCAGTTTACTGCTAAAGACTATATCAGATTTAGAAAGATTTATGACTTGGCCTGAAGAAGACAAATATCTCTGAATAATATCATTAAGAGTAGAAACATTCTGAACAGAAGCTGAACCTCCAAATACAATGTCGTCTGCAAAGGCTAGATGTGAGATAGGAGGACAGTTTTTAGCTAGTCTGATCCCATTATATATCCCTGCATTTTCAGCTTGAGAGATAGCACTAGACAAGGAATCTTGAACCAAGATAAAAAGGAATGGAGAAAGGGGGTCCCCCTGTCTAATACCTCTAGAAGGTTTGAAGAACTTGCCAGGCGATCCATTAACAAGGATAGAACATTCAGCTGTCGAGAAACATTGAATCACTGGATTCAGCCAAGCAGTGGGGAATCCCATATTAGTCAAAATCTCAACTATAAAGTTCCATTCAAGTCTATCGTAAGCCTTGCTGAGATCAGTCTTTAAGGCAAAATAACCCTTTTTCCTAGCTTTATTTCTTGTCAAAAAGTGCTGAATCTCTCCTGCTATAATAACATTATCCGTAATGTTTCTACCGTTAACAAAACCTGACTGAGAAGGAGAGATAATACAAGGAATGATGTGCTTAATTCTATTCGCCAATACTTTAGCCACTATCTTGTAAAGAAAGTTGCAGAGAGCTATAGGACGAAAATCACTAATACTAACTGCACCTTTAACTTTAGGAATAAGAGTGATATAGTATCGGTTTAGATATTTAGGCATCGGATTACCTTGTAAGATATCTTTGACCGAAGAGATAACTTGGCTGCCTATGACATGCCAATAAGATTTGAAGAAATACCCATTAAATCCATCCGGTCCAGGAGACTTATCAGAGCCCATCTGTTTAACTGCATTCGAGATTTCTGCATCTGAGTACGGAACTTGTAATTCTGTAACAAATTCATGATTAAGTCTACCCGCAACTGCCATAGAAAAGAGAGGGTCACAGACAGGGTTAAGAGATTGAAACATATCAGAAAAGTGTTTTCTAGATATTCGTTCTATACCATCCCAAGAGTACTCCATCTCCTTTTCCTCATTAAGCAGACCACAGATTTTGTTTCTTCTCTTAGCAGCTGAGGCTTTAGAGTGAAAAAACTTAGTATTCTTATCTCCCTCTTTGAGCCAACCCATTTTAGCTCTCTGCTTCCACCATAGTTCCTCTTTGAAATTAAGCAACTCAATCTCCATTAAGATCCTCTTTCTGTTATTCACTGAGCCTACTGATAAAGGCTTCTGATCAATCTCCTTGAGATCTGAACGTTTTTTTTCCAATTTCCACTTGATTCTAGTTATAGTCCAACCTTTCCAGTTAGCAAGCTTAGAAGCACACAAACCCAGCTTAGATTGGATATCAGTATGAGTATTTCCCCACACCTCCAAGATAATCTCCAAGCACTTACTTTCTTGAACCCATAGATTCTCAAATCTGAAAGCTTTTAAAGGAGGCTGAGTAATCCCAAAAAATCTGATATATAAAGGATTATGATCAGATAACTCCCTCTGCCAATGCTCAACAGAAATATGAGGAAACTGTAAGAGTCCATCACTGCTACAAAAACCCTGTCAAGCCTGCTAGAGGACTGATAATCACCCATCTGACAATTAGTATATATAGAAGGCTGTCCAAAGAAACCAATATCCACTAACTGAACTTCATCAATCACCTCTCTGAAAGGAGAAGTCTGAGAATCCTGTCTGAACTGGCCACCCAATTTTTCTTTATTGTACATTATTTGGTTGAAGTCACCAGCAATAACCCAAGGTAACGAAATCAAACTTTTGAGGGATCTGACCAACTTCCAAGAGAGATACTTCTGATTCCATTTAGCCCACCCATAGAAACCAGAGAAGATGAACCAGTTTCCACCTGGGAATCTCACAGCAGCAGAAATATGATGATCAGAATAATTAGATATTCTAACTTCCACATTCTGATTCCACAACAAAACCAGACCTCCACTCTTTCCTTTACTTCCTACTGGCAAACCTTGATAACCTCTATACTTATTAATAATCTGGTCCATTTGAACAACAGACCTATGGGTCTCCATAATAAATACCAGCTCAGGGTTAAATTTACAAAGAAATTCTTTTACCCTAGCTACTGCCGCAGGTCGACCCAGACCTCGGCAGTTCCAGCTGATGCAACTCATTTGGCTTGGCAGCCTTGTCCAGAGACAAGGTCTGCCTGATCTAGAGTACACTCCTTACCCTCAGAGTCTTTTGTTATAATCTCCCTTGTAAGGTTGTCAATAACTAGAGACTGAGCTTTAGGTTTTCCTCTTCTAGTGTTTCTTTTCATATCAGATTTCTTAATCTTAAGAGAACGTCCACTTTGGACTAAAGGGGCTTTACCTTCTCTGTGCTTCCTGGTCTGAGAATCCCCGGTTGAAATTTGAACCTCTTGTACTGAAAGTCCTGGAGTCAGATCAGCTAGATCCCCATCTCTAATATTGTCTCCTACTAGCAACTGGGTAATACTGAGATCCTGGTCTAGAATGCTAGCAGGAGGAAATTTCTGCTTCTTATTATTATCTCCTTGGAAATGTTTAATTGCTGCATTCCAATCGAAAGACTGGTAGAATTTCCTCTTGCTGATTTCTTCCCTCGCCTCAGCAAAAGCTTCAAAGCCAGGAGGGATAGAAGATAATCCACCTTCTTCTTGATCCTGAGGACCCAGACCTAGATTAGGACTAACCTCAGTATCACCCAACAGTTTCTGACTCTTCTCAGTTTCTTCCACATAGAATTGGTTTCCTTGTTCTCCCAATATCACAACCTGATTAACTTCTTCTATCTGATTGCAGATCTGATTAACTTCTTGTTCCTGACTCACTCCTTTATTCTTGCCCTGATCACTTCCCAGCATCTGACCCGATAAGGTAAATCTTATCTGTTTTCTCTTTTTTTTCTCAGATTCTTCAACCACATCTGTAAGTAAAAGATCAGTAGTACCATGGGTTCCTTTATTGTGGTCATTTCTGTTCCTTTCATCTTCAATGTTATTCTCAGAAAACATAAACTCATAAAGAGCTGTAGGAGAGTCATCAAACTCAGCTCTCATCCACGTCCCATACCTGTTCCTTTTATCTTGATCATTTTCTTTCCAAAGACACTCACTCGACTGATGAGTTAACCTCCCACAAATAAAACAGAAAAGGGGGAGATTCTCATAGGAGATCCTACAGCAACGATCTTTTTTCCCATCATTAACAACTAATAACCTACATATAGGTTCATTAACTTCCACCTCCACACAGATTCGAAGAACTTTGGAAGAAAGAGGATTGATCTTATCCACTGTCCTTATAAAAGAACCAACCATATTGCCTAAAGCTATAGCAGAGTTTTTGTTGAAATAGATCATAGGTAGATTGTGGATTCCTGCCCATAAAATAACTTTACAGGGGTCATGCTCATCAATATGCAGCGAAGGATCAATGGGCATAAGAGCTAGCAACCTATTATGAATATGCCATGGACCATTTGAGAGGATGTTTTTCATGTCCACTCCAGAGGCAAACTGAAAGGTAAACCTATTATATCCCACTTCATTAACTCTAAGAAAAGCTCGAGGTTTCCACATCTAAATAGACTGATTTTGGACAGATTTCGTAAGGAGCTTCTTAGGATGGAATACCTGACCAAACAGAGAGAACTTCAAGTCTTGGTGAGGAGAACCTGCACTGAGTATATCTCCTTCAACTCTTTCCAGTTCAGCTGGATGAATCTTCAATTTTTTCCAGTTTGCCATCACCTCTTCCATGAAGATATACTTCCCAGTCGTGGACCACAAAGGCAGATTACTCAGAAAAAGAAAATGGAGATTCGAAGTAGAACTCTTGAAGCCAAACTCAACTCTGATAGTGAGAAGAATAACAGTATAGCTCGGTAATAGTATACCAGCTTGTAATATAGAACTTAAACCAAAAGCTGTAAAATCAGGTAGTTGAGTTTTAATAACTCCAAAATCATCATGACTCTCAGTAAGCACCCTCAAGGAGGGGACGTAAAAGAAGGATTTACTGGATTCTGTCTTATAAGTCACACTCCTATTGGTACACGTAGAGATACTAGTCTCTTCTTTTACCTCTAGCTTGTACTTGCAGGAACTATTCACCAAAAGTCTACTACTCTCAATACCACTTGCAGACGTACAGTAACCATTTAAAACTGCTTCATTTTCCCTCCTATTATGATCAAACTCTTTCTCACCTAACAGCTCCTTAGAGGCTTCACAACAGTAAGGGAAAAAGAACATTCCTAAATCGCACCTCAAATCGCCTAACATAAATGGGAGAGAGCGATTGTACTGGAACGAAATGGAGGCTTCTCGTGATAATTGATAATCGTCTAATGTTTTAGTCCCAAACCCTCACTTTAGTATGGGTCCAATGTATAAAATGATACACTTAAGACTCTTGGTCGTTTTACCTCTTGATGACTCTCTTTCTTTCCTCATAGAAATTCATTCATAACTTAAAAAATACCCAAAAAGTTGTTCATCACATTTTGTTCTAATTATAAGGGGTGCGTTCGCCTTGCACTATATGTGCATTTTTTGACAGCATAAATATACAGCATATGCTGTTTTGGACTCCTTTATTTGTTTTTGGTGTTCGCCTAAAACAGCATAAATGTCAGCATAAATGTCAGCATAAATGACAGCATAAATGTCAGCATAAATGCGCGCAGCAAATGATACTTTTTCGTTTTCGTGCTTTTACTTCCGTTTCTTTACTCACTTCATAATGCAATTACCGTAACTATTCATTTAAAAAAAAAAGAAATTTTTTACAAGTTACTTTATTTATTACAAATTACATAATGCTTTAAATAATTTATAAAAAATAGTACTACATCTTTAGCCAAATTTACAAAAAATCACATTTATAATACAAATCTATAATATATTTTTGTAATACCACATAGATTAATAAAATTAAAAAAACGAATAAATATACACACTTGTTGATATATAAATTAAAATATTAAAATAGTATATAGAAATATGAATGCATATAAATTTATTAACATACAAAGTTACAAAAATATTATATATTATTAAAAGTTCTAATTTCACTAAATAAATTCACATCTCTTTTTTACGCTTTTATATTTGTAAGAATTATAAAATTTAAATAATAAAAATATATTGTTTAGGAGTTACAAGTTTTGCTTAAATAATAGAAATAAAATTTTTATTGTTTGTGAATTTTTTATTTATTTTTACTAACAAAATAAAGTTACGTAGTGTAATATAATAAATTATAATTGTAATACGAAAACGGTAAACACACTACATATAACTAACTGAACCAAACATGCTGCATATATGCTGCACTGCCAAACAGCAGTTTTCAAAACAGCTGCATTTATGTCAGTACATTCCTGCCAGCAAATATGCTGCATTTATGCCAGTGTATTCCTGCTGTCAAATATGCTGCATTTATGCTGCCAAAACAGCCATGCCGAACAGAGCCAAGGTGTTTCACTTTCTTTCACTCTACTTTTCACGTTGTACCCTTAAAAGTGCAAGTGTGAATATTACTTTCTCTAAAAACAATACTAGCACAATTAATAGTAATGATTTACTACTTTTACGTTGTTAAATAGAGTTACCTCGTGCTCTAATTTCTACAAGGCCCAATATTTCAGAATGATTAAAAATAATTTTGATCTAGTTGTGAAGGGTGTGCAAACATTTACCTTATTCATCTTGTTAATCTGTTATAGTGCCATCATTTTTTATTGGTTCTTGTTGGGTTTTGTAACTTTTGTTTTGTCTTCTTTAGGGATGGTCTTCGAGCCCGAGCAGTTTCCTTTTTGTTCAGGTTAAGTTAGGGCACCACAATAGTGTGGAATTCGCTATAAATTAGTAAAACAAAAAGATAAAATATGACATGTAGGAGAGAAGTTATGTGAGAGTTTCTTAATTAAGGTACCGTTCGGCAAAAGCAGCTAAAGCTGCATTTATGATAAAGGTGCAATAAAGGTGTCTCTAGTTACTTTTTTGGAGTCTGGTTAACTAATAGTAAATTGACAAGTGTACTCAAGTTAAATTTCAGTGGGCCTGACTAATATTCTGAACCAATAGTATTGAGACACATGGAGTAGTTTTATGATAAATCTACTCTTTTAAAATAAAGGCACTATAAATGTCTGTACCGAATGGTAGGGGTGTTCATAACCGATTAACCAGCTTTTCGGTTAACCGGAAACCGGCTAACCGGATTGTCGGTTAGTCAAATTTGATAACCATAACCGGTTCATTTAGAAGCGGTTAATCGGGACCGGTTAACCGTCGGTTTTCGTGCGGTTTTACCGGTTTAACGGTTAACCAAAATGATGTAGATTTATGTGTTTTTTTCTTATAATTAGTAAACAATGTGTGGTTTTTTCGGTTTTGGTGTGATATTAAACCGGTTAACCACCGATTTTGATAAGATTTTATTGGTTTTGGTATAATTCTAACCATTAACTTTATAATTGTATATTTATTTTCGGTAAACTAATAATTAATCATATAGTTTTATACTTATACTCAAAAAATTAAAAAAATTAATAAATTAATGCTTAAACAATTTTTTCGGTTAACCGGATTTGTCAAAATCAATAACTGTAACCGGAATCGGGAAACTAAACGGTTCGGTTAACCGAACCGGCAAACGACTTCAGTTAACCGGGTTTTCGGTTTCGGTTTCACCGGTTTCGGTGCGGTTTGACGGTTCCGGTTTTCCATGAACACCCCTACTGAACGGTACCTAAGAACCCCAAAAAGTGGGTGTCTTAGTAAAAGAAGAGAGATTGTGAGGAGAAGAATAAAATAATATTATTTTAAGAGTGGAATCCACTCTTGTTATTGTGGATGCCCTTAAAAGGACAAGTATTGGCCTTCGATATACGAAGTTGACCTTTGGACTATTGTGTGAAACTGTGAATCTTGTCTTCCATTGAGTTCTTTCAAATATTTGAAGATGAAATGTATTGTCTTGTAAATTCTAAATTTGTGCAAAGGTATGAAATAATGTCATTTTGTTACAAATCCCCACCCATCAGACGTATGCAGGGGTGGATTAGAAATGAGAGTCGATGGGAGCTTAAAAAATCATATATAATTACATGAGTGTGTGTCAAAATTTACTTTTAAAACTTTTACATTACAATTTTGTGTAAAGTTAGGGGTATATCTTCACCGCCTCCGCCACTACGTTATGTTTTTCTTTCACATATTACAAGAACGAGCCTTGTTAATTAAGAACTGATAATTATTAGACTCTGTTGGGTATAACGCTTTTAGTTTGGTTGTTTTGTATCTGTTATAGCTGTTTGTTTTTCCGTGGCAGTATATTATTGGAGGATAATGTAGAATATATTATTAGAAAAAAACATTTAAAGATGATCGGAGAAAGCATAAACGATAAACGATGAAGCAGCGGGGTGAATGAGGTTGTAGTCTCGGTTGACTGTGTTTATGTATAGGTGAAAGAAAATTAAATATATGGTTGTAACTTGTAAAGTAAAAAAGTATATTATTAATCCAAATTCAAGTTCTTAAAATGGCCAATTTAAAATTTTATATTGATTATATGTATATATCTGCACATATCTACGAGACTTATATTTCATTATACAAAGTTTAAAATACATCATATTATTTAATAATAATACACCAAAAAATAATAATGCCATTATCTGTTCTGAAATTAATACATCGGGAAAATATATGTCATGTAAAGTTTAAAATACATCATACAAATCATAATAATATACTACAAAACAATAATGATATATTATCAGTTCTGAAGTTTGTTATTTCCTCTGTTTTTATTTGACCTTCATATGTCATTTGATTTCAATATTTTAACATTTAAGATGACATAATTTTACAAATCTAAGTTTTGCAATGGAATCCTTATGTGAAAAACTATATGTAGAAATTTGTTTTATAAAATTATTTATATTATATATATATGTTTAATATTGAAATGGAAAACGGGCCAAAAAGTAAACAAGAAGGTCAAAATAGGACGGAGGTAGTATTTGTGTAACACCCTGAAGTAGAAAATGATACATATCCAAAGCCGCAGACGGGGATTAAAACAGACTTTAAATGAGTCTTAAAACTGAAATTTAAGTTATGTCCGGACTTATGTCCGACCTTGGAAGTTCGAACACAAGTCGAAATCGAAGTCATGGTGTGTCTGGACATACGTCCGGACGTCGAAGTTCGAACAGAAGTCAAACTCCAACCCTCAGACTTGTCCTCGCACTCTGTCCGAACATGCATGTCCGGACAGATGTCCGGACACTTTAAAACTGTGAAAATAAAATAGCTCTCGGGGCCTGTCCGAACTTGCATGTCCGGACGGATGTTCGGATAGGTCCAAAATTGTGAAAATCAACTGAAAACACCATTGGAAATATACACATTAATACCACATCTTATATTGTAACTTAAGATGAATAATTTGCCAGTAAGGTACGTCAAAAGTACCATGAAAATTACAGCCAAACGTAAACTAAATCCAGGGTACTACCGCCACACTCAATCCTTTGAGTGCTCAGGCTACTCCTTTACCAATTCATCAGAAAATAAGTTCCTAAAAACATTATGACTCAAATGTTGTAATCCAAATATTGTAGCTAAATATTGCAACTTGAGTATGACAACTTAATCATTTATCAACTCCTAATGCTATGTGACAGCGCATCTCCCAGCCCTAACTTCAATAATCCATACCTGCGATCAGAAAACAACATACAAAACACGAAGGGATCACGCAAATCAGGGAAACTGAGTAAATTCCATCTCATTATGTAAAATACATTTTGAAATCCTTTTTTTGATTGAGCAATCAAAACATATAGAACCAATAAACAACAATCCGAATCCACTTTCCAGTAATGATAGCCATTAAAACAGTAGGGGACCTTCAACAGGAAACAACCACAAAACAAAACCAAACAGTCACGAACGGACTGAAATACCATTCCGCCTCACTCTCAGTCCTTAAGTGTGCACACCCCCTATGAAAAGGCAGTCCCATAGAGTAGATGTAACACCCCTACTGTAACTTAAACAACAAATCGAATTGCAGCGGAAATATTTAATAACTTAACATTAACTAAACGGTTTAGTGTTACATGTTGTTAGCCACCCACGTGGCTAACAAGGCAGAATACATACAAAACGTATCGGTCTGATGCACAGACTCCCGAGCATAAGTACTAAACCATAAATACAACAACATTACCGAGTATCTATATTTACATCCAAAAACGTATGACTGTCGAACCATAAAGTACCACCACGGGACCACAGGCGCATCACGGGTCCTAACATCCAAAACCATCAAAAGTATTTCATAAAAACCTAAGATCTAGAGCCACTCCGCCTCCTCGATCCTCATCCTGCAACATAGAAAAAAAAATATGGTGCCCCAGAGGGGCTCAGCAACTCATGGCTGGTATGGCTAACGTGCAGCCCGTCGGCTACCGGGATACACGCAACCAATTGTCATGATAACATGGCATTGATTTCGAACATACAATTTACATGACATAGCAACAAGAATTGCATCATAACACTAACACATAACATAACAGGAACGGTTCTCTTTAGGAACCGAACCAAACATAGTTAGTTTACTGGAGAGCCTAGAGAATGCTGCCAAACTCATGCTAAGCTCGTTACATAACTCGTTACTGTCCTGTTAAATGAACGGATAACTTAACCCAAAGGTGTGTCGGATATAGTCATCCAAGCACACCAAACATAGTATGCCCCTATGGCCCAACGTGAGTCAGTAAAATAGCCTTGGATAAGCTAAAGGGAGGTTGGAAACCAAAAAGGAAAACAACCTTAACATACAGAGAGAATCGAACCGGTTATGATATCGACCCCCATACTCACACGCGTGGCCGGAATGACCGGACTCCTCACTCCCCGGTTAGCACTTGTTAGAAGCCCCATTTATAGAAACTTATAATTCTGCACAAGTAAGTGTTTAGGTCCAGTTAGACACACACAAGAGTGTTAAGACATTGCTTAACAGAACAAATCACATTTAGTTCACACATAGCCGTGGTTAGAACGTTCCTTAAGTCAAAACGTTATGACCGGGTACCGCTCTCTTACGTATCCTAGTTTAGTTAACTAACGGGTTAGCACATATCCGAGGTTAACGATACCGGTATTATCACGTCACAATAATCATAACAACTATAAACTCATTTCATGACTTAAGTCTTACAAGGTCATAAACACACAGAAAAACAAACAACACACAAGCCGGTGTAAACCGGTAGACAACAGACTGCAAGAAAACCATACCTTGGTCCCTGCTGCGATTGTTTTCCACCGTAGGCAACTCCTATACACATTTAGTAATGCCGGTTAATTAACTTGTTTAACTTCCAATTTTACTAAGTGTTTACATACTTACATGACATGTTTTACAACTAAACTTACACTTAGTTGTCCTCATTATACCCACTGGGGTTTACTACATAAGTCCCATTCTTTTCTGTTTTTGTTTTTTTACAAGTTTTTGGGTCGTCCGACCTTACCCAAGGTCGGTCCATTCCAGTGACATCCGGGTTTGAAAACTTACACTACGACCGACCTTGCTAAGTTCGGTCCCAAGGTCGGTCCATTCTAGAACGTTTTTCCCCTATGTAATTTAAGCCCGACCGACCTTGCAAGTCCGGTCCCCAAGATCGGTCCATTCCAGAGATTTTTCTGGCTGGGTAAACTGGGCTCGACCGACCTTGCAGGTCCGGTCCCCAAGGTCGGTCTGCTCCAGACCTTTGTTTAAAAATGCACATTTGACTCCAAACTTCACCTTACATATCCTAGTATGTTCTAACCTATTTGGGCACTTCCACCACACCTTAAGACCTCCATTAATCTCCTTAAATCACTCACCAAGAACTTCCTTAATCATTACACAAATTCTTACAAAATCCTTTACACTATAATGTTTTACTTAGACTTCTAAGTGGTGTTTCATACCTAAGATAGCAACTATCCCAAGATGTTTCCTCATTACCAACAACATCATCTCCCAAGCATCTTTCACCATCCTAAATTCCTTTATACAACTACTTGAAGTTTCTCCACAAGTTTATATCTTCTCCTTATAAGACATTATTTTTCTCCTTGTTTACCAATATTTGCCCAAGTCCTAAACATGATTCCTCCATGTCTTTGGTGCATCCCAAAACACTCATTTAATTCCCAAATCCTCCAAGATAATGCCTAAGTCATTTTAACACTCAAGAACACCTCAATTCATTTTTCTTTCACCATAGAACACTTGGTCATTCCTAGTACTTCCTAGTTCACCAAAGTTCATTTTAAATACTCAAAACTCCTTGTTTCCTAACCAAATTTTGACATAGCTTTGTTAGTATTTCCTTACACCCAAAAACACAAGGTTTTCACCATTAAACACTCAAGAACATTTATCCACACAAAAAAAAAATGTTCTTTACACACAACTAAGCCTTAAACTACACTACATCACAATATAGTGCATAATTTAAATTGCTTGGCCCTTAGGCCCTTAAATTGCATGGCTCTTAGGCCCTTAAATTGCATAAACCTTAAACACTGAATTTCCCACATAATATATGCCTTTGACCTGCAAATACACACATCATTTCATATGCCTTTAATAGCCTCTTTGAGGATTGATTACTAGCTCATTTTCCATTGGCTCCTTAGGTAGTTTATTAAGCATTTTAAAACTCAATTTTCCTATGACACATAAGTTTAGGTTGTTTACCTCTTTTCCTTCCAAACTTCTTTCTTGTTTCCTTGGATTGAAGATTAGCAAGGAACTTGATCATTTGTCAACCTTCTATCCATACACAAGTAAAGATAATGAGCTTTAAGCTTCATGCTTATACTCATTAATAAACCTTAGGTTATATAATGTCTTAAAACACATAAATGAATGTTTTACCTTAGAATTGAATGGGAATTTGATTAAGTAGCAAGAGAGGACTCCACCTGGCCCTTTGAAAATTGGAACGAAGCTATGAATGAGCAAAAGAAAACACCATGAAGAGGTGATTTTTGGTCACATATAAAAACAAGAGGAAATAAAGTTTTTCTTTGGTTTTCCTTACCTTGAAGCAAAGGAGAACAATGAGATGTAAAAAGATGAGTTCAAGCTCCTTCCATGGTGATTCCTCTTGGCACCGAAATGAAGGTTTTGTTGATTTGAAAAGACAAGATTGTAGAGCTTGACTAAACTAAGAGAATGGTGGTCTTGGAATTAATTTTGGTACATGGAGCTAGGAGATATAAGCAATGGAAGATGGAATATTGGTGTGGACTGTAGCAAAACCGAAATGGAGAAGAGAGGAGAAGGTTGGAGACGGTGGGAAATGGAGGGAATGAGAGAATGAGGAGAGAGGTTTCACTTTGCAAGATATTATAAGCTTAAAGTAAATAGTTCTTTTTGCTTTATCAAACTTCCTTCTTTATTTAACTAGCTAAGTGTGGTGAGTCACACTTAAAAACCGGCCCCCTTATTATTCTTAGGATATTTATGGTCTTTGTTGACCATATAGTTGACTTATATTGACTAATGTCTTAAACTTGCACTATTTGGTCACTATTCACAAATTAGTGCACATAATTGTGAAATTTTTGATTTCCCATTGATTTAGACTTCCTAATGTGATAATAAGTAGTACACATGTTGATTAAAGAGTAATGCTGGACATTTAGCCACTCAAAACCCATTTCTAAGACAATTTTTCAAAAATGTGCTTTAAGACTCCTTAAAGCACATTTTGTGTTTTAACTTGTTTTCAAGCTTGGTTTTCTTTGGTAATTGATTTAACATGTTCATTAACATGTAAATAAGGTCTTGGTAGGCTCTTAGAGTCTTAACCAAGGTTATCCCAAGCTTATAGCACATTTTTGCTCTAATTGCCTTTATGGTATTTTATTGTGTTTTCTATGGTTTAAATTGTTCACTAATGTTTCTAAGGCACTTTTTTAGCCTTATTATACCATAATTTAATATTTTAAACAACACATAAAGGTTTGGGGTATTTCAGTAGATCATAGCGCTTAACTGCAGTCATTGTATGCAGCGCAAATATATATATATATGTAAATAATTCATGGTCACGGTCTAGAGTACCAACATGGTGAGTCAGGGAGCACCAAGAACTCCAACATGGTGAATCAGGGAGCACCAAGAACCCCAAAACAATTAATTTCCAGTGAAGAGCTCCTAAAACCAAATTCATTTCCAATTGTCAAATACCACCATTAATTCACAACACGTGAAATACAATTCCAATCCTCCAAGAAAAATCAGGGTATCCAAAATACCTTTTGATGAATAAAACTTCACTCTAACAAAACAATCATGAGCACAGAATTTACCTGGAGTCCATGTCCAGTCGAGAAGAGATATCACCCACAACCAATAGCATCCACCATTAATGAACTCGATATCTAGGATTTAATATACACGCTTTCAACAATCCTTCAATAAAAATATAATCGAATTATAACCTTTGTAATCCAAACTAATACTATTATACTTACCCTTCCAAGACTTTAATTGGCCCCAGAGAAGGAGCTTGAAGAAACTTGAAGAAGTAGAGGAAGAACTAGAGATTTTGTGTAAGGAAAGATGAACGTTAAAATACCCCTAAATTAATTTAAATTAATTTAGGGGATTTCTTTTGTTAAACCTTAATTAATACTATTTAATATTAAAGTATTGTATGGAATTATGAATATTAATATTATGTGGAATTATGGAAATTAATTTAGGGGATTTCTTCTATTTAACCCTAAAGAATACTATTAAGTATTAAATTATTATATATTATTATATAGTATTATTGTTATAACCCGTATAATTGCAACCTTATTATATATTAGTTACAATGCTGTTCTAAGTTGGATTGTTTAATTCCTTGCTATCAGTTGGGACTCCGGCGGAATTGTTTTATTTGAAGAGGGCAAGGAAGTCTTTCCATAAAATAATTAAGGTAATTGTTTTAGTAATTAATAAGGAAAGGGAACCTTATTTAATTATTCCCCTTCTAATTATTTTACATCACGATCAGTTTCCTCCATCGAGTCCATCGTGCGTTCAGAGCATCGACAGTTTCTCTGCCCTCTCTCCTCCTCTCAACTTCTTTCTGTTCTGTGGGGATTGCGCTGCTGCTGTGATCAGATCGAAGGCTCTTGTTGTTGCTACGTTTCGCTTCTCCGATCAGGTTTGTGTCGAAAGAATTCTGAATTTCGTCATTGGTTTCTTCTCCTCTCCGTTTCTGATTTTGGACTCTGAATATGATAAATCAGCGACGAAGAACCTGCGTTGGGAATTCAGATTGTTGAAGCTACCCCGCTGTTGATTTTCTCTGCGTTCTCGCGATCAGGTTCGGGTTGCAGAATTGTGGAATGTTATTATTCTAGGTTTCTTGTCTGTTTCTGATTGTGGGCTGTCGGTTTGTGTTGTTCAGTGATTGTGTTTGTGCCTGGCTGTTGGGTTGTTCGGACAACACTCATTGATTCAGACCGTTGTTGTTCTGCTGCTAATTGAGGTAGGTGGTTACTCGATTCAGTTTGGAAGTTCAGCCATGGGGTGTTGAAAGGCTTTAATCTGATTCGGGGTGCGTGTTTGATTGCGTTATTGTTTGATTACGTTTTGAATGGTTAAACCCCCATGGTCTCCTGTTTTAATGTCTGATTTGGTGTGTGTGCTTAATTGGCAATTCGTGGTATCGAATTGCGTTGTTTTTCTGCTCTGTTCGTCTTCTGAAATTTGCAGTTTTCGCACTGTCCGAACTTCTGTCCGAGCTTTGAAGTTCGGACAGTGCGTTTTTGCCTTTCTGATTTTCAAGTTCGGGGTATGTCCGAACATCTGTCCGAACATAGATGTTCGGACACACCCTCAGGTTTTCTTCTGATTTAAGTTCGACCTGTGTCCGAACTTTGACGTCCGGACACAAGGTCGGACCTTCCGCGTGTTCTTCCGTAAAACTTGTCTGAACATCAGTCCGAACATTGATGTTCGGACATTCTAAAATTTCCTGTCTGTTTTCAAATCGACTTGTGTCCGAACATTGATGTCCGGACACAAGTTCGGACGCTTGACTATTTTGGCTTCTGAGTCTCGACTTGTGTCCGAACTTCGACGTTAGGACACAAGTTCGGACATCCCTCTATTTTCAACATAACTTCTCCGTTTGAACTATGATTTGAGTTCCGTCTGCGGCGTTGGCTTCCTTTTGATCTGTACTACTGATTTATGAGTGTTTTGGCATATTTAAATGAAATCTTGCTTCTGTTTAAGCAACCCTTCTGTTTTGGGACATTACACATTGTTTCTAAGCCATGAATGGCTGGGTCGAGCTATTCCGTGGTATACCATGTAGACGTCGTTCTGAGTGTGGGTCATTCCCTTTCTGTTCTGTGGGGTTGACGAACCCTTTGGCTCTTTCGAGTCATTTCTGCGTTGCCGAGAGACCTGGTATGGTCTATGGGTCTTCGACCCTTCTAAGTGTGTGCATTGTGTCTTGTCCCCTTTCTGTTTAAGAGTTCTGATTGTTTCTGAATTGGGAACCCTTGAGTTCCACTCTGTTTCTGTTCTGAAAGCTTCTGAATACGGAGAATTGTGGTTATTATATTTATCTTTTCCTCCTTCTGTTTTCAATTGTTTTGAGCGACCTTACTGATGACGGTCGCTGCTTACTGGGCATAGTTGTGTGCTCATTCCCCTACTTCTAACATTTTTGCAGATTGATCAGCGAGGATCATCTTGAGTTCTGGAGCTGTAGTGCTTAGCTCATTTGATTGTTTAAACTTTTGTTATGACGTTGTAGCCTTCGGGCCTTACTCTGTTTTGAGTTTCTGATTCGAACATGTATTTGGAAATCGTTTTACTTCCGCTGTATTGAATACTTTGGTTTACAACGTTTATGTAAACTCTGTTTTGGGCCTTTATTGCATTTGAATGTTTTAGAGCCTTGCGTTATTGGTAGTAATACGCGGCGTGTAATACCCTTAACTCTTAGGCCGGTTTTAGGGGTGTTACAATTATGAATTTAATAATAAGATTTATAAGTCAATAAATCTTGGGAAAATTTCTAAACACTTCAAGTATATTATAAAGATTTTAGAAATAATTTGGACATTAATTTGACTCATAAAAGTCAAAATAATATTATGGAAACCATAAAGCTTCTTAAGCCTTGCTAGGGTTGACTTTTTGAGAATGGTCAAACCAGCCCATGAAGCCTATACCAATAAAAAGGTTATGGAAAACCAAAAGATTGATAAAAAGAACGTCAAAAACGGATCATCCTAGCCAAAGTTATGATAAAATGAAGTTTAGAGCCAAAATTTTGAAAAGATGTTGATGTGGCATGGCTGCTGACTCACCTGCGCGCCTCGGGATGCGTGCCTCAGCAGTTAGTCATTTTATCTCCATAATTTTCGCTAACTTCCGCCAGAATATTGGCCTAACTTGTGACATCTATATCTCTCTCGTCTTTGAGAATTTTTTAGTGTCGTCTTTTGCATTCTCTTCTCCTTTTAACCTAGTTTTAAACCATCTATCAAGTTAAACCTAATTCGCCTCACAAAAAAAGTTATGCCATCTCAAAGTTGCCTCCTCAGCCTGATGAACCCAGAAATCCAGATTTGTCAGGTAAACATCTGATTTTGTGCTAGCCATAACTCTCTCGTTCTTGAGCCGAATCCGTTGTTCCATAGCTCATTTTAAAGCTCTTTAATTCTTCTTCAACTTCTATTTAGACATCTAAGTCTGAATCACTACCAATTGGTACATAAAATCGTCTAAATTTTGTCACCTGATTCAGTTCGTGAGTTTTCTGCCCAGAATTTCCAGAAACGAATGGCAAACCCGATTTTTGTCATTATCATAACTTTCTCGTCCTTGTACGAAAATTCATGCACAATATCTCTTTGGAAAGATCTTTAACTCCTCTAAAACTTTCCTTTTTACACCAAAGGCTGATTCTCAATAGGGTGAAAGATAAAGGCATCGAACGTTGCCTCCCCGAGTTCTGGAAACCCAGAAATCCGGAAATTTCAGTTGAACAGGTAAACTTCGTCCTATCATATCTTCTTCATCCGTGGGCGAAAATTCTTGTTCTATAGCTCGTTTTAAATATCTCTGATTCCTCTACAATTCTTATGAAGGAACCTCAAGCTAGTTCTCGATCGTTTGGAAGATATAAGTAACTAAAGTTCCCCACTTGGTCAGCACATAAAATCATAGTTTTTCAGAAAAACGAATTTGGTTCTCCTCGTTGGCGCATCTCCGGTATGATTCCGACCAAATTCCACCATCTATGATGTTCGTTTTTGCATTCCCGTTCATTCCCCTCTATCAATTTAACCAATTACGCAATACATTGAGAGAATTTGTAGGAATTCGAATCAGAAACTCGCACATACCCTAGTTCGAGCAGCCCAGAATTGAAATCATCGAACGCTGCATTATGGGTTATAAAATTAGTACCATTGGATTCGTCTTTTAATTTCGAATCCAATGAAGCAAGAATCACCGAATTTCGTCCTGTGGATTGAGAGAATCGATCGAATCTCTATTCGTGTCGATTTGGGGTTTTCTGAAGAACTGGGGAAAATTGGGTCGTCCGATCGTAGTTAAGTGGAACGGACGGCCGAGATTAAAACGTGGGTTATTATTAATATATTAAGTTTATATAATTCTATAATAATACCCTATCTTGTTAGATTTATTTAACAACCTTCCCGAATGTATTTTGACTTGAAATTTTAAGTATAGATTCCTTATAAAACCTAGTTTATTTTGATGTAAATTAATATGGGTTTTGAGTTTTTAAACGTAAGTTATAATTTTTACAAGTTCCGAGTATTATGGAATTATTTGGTTAAATTAAAAAGATATTTTTATGAAATAAAAATTTTATAATGTGTCTAAAATGTTATAGTTATTATATACTTAATTTGGGAATTTTTGGACAAGAGGAAGTAGGTTTAAAAATTGTATTTCTAAGGTTTCTCATAAGTTATCTTATAACATAAGGTTTTTAATGTAACAAAAATTAAAGTATGACTTATTAATAAACTTTATAGGTTGAAAATAATATAATAAGACTAAACTAACATTTAATACAGAATGTTAAGAAATATTTTTGAGTATCAACTTTTGAGTGAAGTAAAAATTAAATACATATATAAGAAATAAAATAGTAACATATGTTAAAATAAGTAATTTAATTGATCTATATTTATACTAACTATATAATGTGGAGGTTAATATACTTAATTGGAACTAAGGAAAATACTTTATTTTATAAAACATATATTGGATATAGATATGTGTAAAAGTTAATATAAATAATTAAATGCAATAAAACTACATAAATAATGTCTTGAATAAATCCTAGTGTGTATATATATATATACTAAACATAAATAAAAGAAATAAAATACCTTATAGTAAATATAATATGAAGGAATTAATGAGATAAACTAAACCTCTACATAATACTAATAAAAGAATATTATATGAGGTGGTATTAAATTATGATTATTAAACTTAAAGAGTTATCTTTGAATTTCTAAGATTTATATAAACCGTATTAAAGTACATGTATAGTATTAGTCAGCGACCATAATGTAAGTCTATAATTGGGTTAAGTAATTAATAAGTTAACACTTAGGAAAATTTGTAATTAGATTTCACAAAATGTTACACAAATAGATCTTATAACATAATCAATAATAAAGTAAATGAAACACTTTATCTAAATGCGAAGTGGATTTATAAGTCTAGATTTAATCATTTCATAACATATATAGTATTGAATAATGACTTAATGTTTTAAGATAAAATCATTAAAAGGATTGTGATGTAAAACTATATTAAACTATGATTAGGGAATTAATCTAGATAATAATCTTTAAGTTTCTTAGAAGTAGATAAGCCACATGAAATACATTTATAACATTAACTACCAATGTTTAGAATGTGAGTTTATAAATAAGTGTTGTAGTTAATAGCTAGAACTTGTAAAAAGGTTTGTAAATATAAATTAGATATTTAAACTTTAAACCTTTAATCAGACAGAACTAAGTTACATAAGATATTATACTGATATACTTTACGGTAATGGGGAATATTGATATGTTATTTGAATGTAAAATATGAGAATTTTCAGAATAGATGATCTTATTAAGTAATTGGCAACTTCACTTATGAATGGGGATTTAATTCTTAGATAAATTTTACCTTATGTTAGGATGTAATGTTTATCCTAAAACATAATAAAGGAAAATAATTTATTACATTACTCCTTTGAAACCTTAGGTTTTGTAAATAATTTAAAACATATTTAAGACTTAAGTTTAATGAGGTTTAGTATTAAAGGATTATACATAGTCTATGGAGGGAATGCGTGTAAAAATAAAACATTTAGGAAATTAAATGTAAGCAAGGATACAAAAGGTTATCTTAAAACACCTTATTATATAGTTGATATAAAGTAAATAAGATATCTTGTGAATAATTAATGTGAGAGTTCGATAAGTCTAAGTTAATAATGATATAGTTATTTCAATATGAGAGGTAATTCAACATCTTATGACAAGATTATTAGACGGTTATAATAGAAAGTCATTCTGAACTAAGGATATGATAATTGAGTTTAGTGGCTCAATTAAGTTATAATAAAATGTATCTACAGCACTATGATTCCAATATACAAGATGTAGATCTTAATTAAGTTAAGGGGAAGAGTTAATCATAATAGGTCGGCTAGTAGGTGTTGATAAGAATGAATAATTGTTACATTGTGGGATAATAATATAGTATTCTAAGACAAACCTATCATGGGTCATGTTACGACGTTATTCTAAATTAAGAGTAAGGGTATTGAGCTTAAGAGTTATTATAGACATTCTAAGATAAGTCGAAGGTTATACGTAACACTTAATTGAGACTTAGAAATAAGAGTGAGGAGTTTATTTAAGCTTGACGTAGGCTACAAGTGATTGATGATAGACTACCTTTAATATTCTTAGAGTACTGTTGAATGTTTGTGCAAGTTGACTAGAACTGCTGCAGCGTTATCCAGGTACGATTTCTCGTACTCCAATACTTTTACTGACCGACTTATGAGACGTTTTCGAAAAACGCTAACTGAGTTTAAAGGATTTCCAAAAGGAAACTGTTGTGTGGCTAACTCAGCTTGATGTGACTAACTGAGCCTTGAATGTGAAACTTTCGTGGTTATTGGTTCCTTCTGTTTGGTTGTTTCACTAGACATTAACTACCTAGGGTTTACGCTTCTACACTCTGTAAGACTGAGTGTTTTGGTATTGCTCTGGTGTAGTTAGTGATCTAGTGGAAATATGAAAAAGGACAATCTTGGTAATTCTTCCTTTGACTCTGGATATTGTTTCATCCATGAGCTGAATCTTTTGTTGTGACGTGCGCGCGTCTTCAATGGTAACAGTGAGGGGCTGTATATCCCCTGTCCCAAAAGGGACGTAGTAAACAGTGAGGGGCTGTATATCCCCTGTCCTAAAGGACGTACTTGGCGGTGGGGCCATCTCTCCCAATTGGTTTTAATCCACTCTTGAGTTGTTGGTTCTTGGATATCTATCTTTCCATTCCTAGTCCTTGTGACTACTTGGGTCTTTCTACTCCTAACTGGAATTGGTTCTAACTTGAGCATTGGATGTTCACTAACTCATGGTGTGGTTTTTGGATTGACTAACTTTACCTTTCTATTATTTATCTTTATCCTTAACCTGTTATCTTTGACTTGGTGATTTTAAGGTGCCTTGTTTCCCTGTTTTACTTTCAAGAGTTTGAATTCAAGTTACTGTTTATTTTGAGGAGTTATGTTTTAAATGTTGTTTTGGAGAATTGTACCAGTTCCATTCCAGGGAACTGACTTGGTTTCATCTTGCAGGTACGAATTGTTTATACAGGTGGCCACGAAGAGCATGAGTGATTGGGATGGGAATTAGGAATTGTGGAGAGTTATTTTGTTTTGCGTTCAGTTTTGTTTACGTTGTTTTCTTGAGTTCAGACCATAACTTAGATAATTGTAATGGTTGTAATTGGTGAGGTTGGTACCGGGTGTTTGGAACCCGATGGACTGTGATCGCCCTAGTATTTTAATTCCGCTGTAAATACGTTAAATAGGGGCGTTACAAACGTGAATACTAATGAAGGAAAAAGATAATAGGATGGGTATTTATAGGAATAATTTGAGAGTAAGAGAGAAAATTAATATTGTAATTTATAATAATTAAGTTAAGTAAAGAAATAAAGGGGTGTGGATAAGTATGAACTAAATAATTAAATAGAAAAGAAGAAGATGATGCTAGTTGAATAATTAGATAAAGAAGTAGATAAAAATGGATAATCAGTAAATAAGGAGTGAGTAGATAATTACAAAGTAAAATAATTTAATAGTTAAGAATAAAATCATTGATAGAAAGATAAGTAATAAAATAGTCAATTAATTAGCAATAGATTAGATCAACATTATTATCTTTGGAAGGAGATAAGAATAGTTATAAAAGTAGATCAAATAATTAATTAAGAAGAATAAAGGGTGAATGTAATTATCCGTAGGAAAGAGATAAGAATATTCATAAAAGTAAAATCAAATAATAAATTCATAAGGATAAAGATGGATGTATTTATCAAAGAGATATAAGGATAATTACTTTACACAAAAGGAAATAAAATAGAATTGAATAATTGATTTAAGAGAAGGTAAGTATGAACGTTGTTGCTGCGGTAGAAGATGAGAATAAATATAATAATAATTAGGAAAAGAGATTATAATATATTAAAACGCTTAATTTAGAATGGAGGGTAAAATAATATCAATAACTTCCCTGGTCTGTTAATAACCACTTACTCCGGATAACCCAATAACAACTATTATAAAATTAACCCAATTGTATTGATTAAATGATATAAATTTCCTAACTCAAAATACGAGGTATTTCAATTTGATTCACCACATATTATTTAATGAATAATAATACCAATTTTAACAATCATATCATCATTTTAGTGTATCATCGTACTCATATAAAAATAAATTTGAACTTGTCTAGATATATTTATAACTAATCTTACTTTGAAAAGCTAACAATAGTACAATTTTTTGCGTTTTGAACTTATATTTTACAATTTATAACAATTTAAAGTTAATACAAATTTTACTCTCCACATAAGTCAACCTCGCCCCGTCGACATGCTGAACATTCTGATCAGAGAAATATATACATTTACTAAGCACATCAACAATTAGGAAACAAATCCTTAGATTTAATTCTCTCATACATAGGGGTGTGCAAACGGTTAAAACGGATATCCGTTAACCGAAGTGTAAAAAAAAAGTACGGTGTTCGGTTATTTCGGTTATAACCGAATTAACCAAATTTAATACTAATATCCGTTTTAATCGATAACCGTTTTAACCGATAACCGTTTTTTTGTTACACTAATAGCCGTTAACCGCCCCGATAACCGTAGTTTCTGAATAACTGAAATATCCGAACTTTTTAAAATAACTGAACATACTAAAATAACCGAAAAAACTAAAATTTTTTAATTAACCGAAATAATTAAAACCTAAACCTAATTGTGTGAGTAGTAATATATCAGATAAAATTATTAGGTTAAGAACAAATAAAATTCATAAAAATATATTTATAAAAGTTCGGTTATTACGGATAACCGAAGTTTAAATTTTAATATCCGTTAACCAAACCGTACTTTATTACGGATAACCATTTTAACCAAAATAACCGAAGTTTTGTAAAACGGTTAAAAAATACGGTGATCGAATCTGAAAAAATAACGGTTATTTCTGTTTATCCGAAATAACTGCCCCGTTTGCTCACCCCTACCCATACACATAGACATGGTTGAAGCCCTTGCGCTTCCGGTATTTCCTCAGCAGCGTATCGTTTGAGCTTGAGCTAGTGTCGCTAAAGTCGAGCCACAGCCGGAGCCTAGGTTTACAAGTTCAACAAGGTAACTCTGCTACCCTAGATTTGCTGAGCTTTTGCTTTGGCCATTGATATTGAGCACAATCGGGGAATGAAATGAATTATCCGTTCAGAACTTTCTTCGAGTATCTTTTTGTGTTGTTGATTTCGTGTGTAATCATGCTCTGGATTTCTGGGTTTTTTGGAAAACGCTTGAAGTACCTGAAAATGAGGAGTGAAATGGTATGTTGGAGCTGTTTTGCTTGGCGATTTATCACCTAAATTAAGATTTTTCCAGCTAGAGCTATTTTCTCTCCTAATTGAGAGACTGTTTTCCTACCAGTCGAGTGGTCCCTACAATTATCTAGCTTGTTTGATTGATTTTCCTTGTGAAATAGTAAACCTTTTTGCCAATATTGACGGCGTTGAAGCGTAACCGCAATGGATTTTTGGGTTTGGCTAGTTCCAAGTCCGTCTCCCTTGTTTGTTGTCCACTTGTTGTTGATTGTCTATTATGAGTTTCCCTAGATCATGCATGTCAATTTTGTTCTCTCGGTATCATCCTCTAATGCTATTATTGGTTTTCCTTGATGCACCTTGAATTTTGAGTGATGTTCAGCTTATGTTTGGAATTGATCCAATGAGAATTACTTGGCCATGAATTGTCGTGGTTTGAGGGAGCCTTATGTTGTTCAATGGCTCCTTGAGCTTGTGCGGGAAAATTTACCTAGCTTGGTCTTCTTATCTGAAACTAAACGCGTTGCTGCTAAAATGAAATTCATTGAGTCTAAGCTGAGAGGTTATCATGGTCTCGTTGTGGATAGTGCTGGACGTAGAGGTGGTGTAGCTATGTACTGGAAGTCATCTATCAAGTATAAGATTACTTCCTATTCCTTGCACCACATGGATGGGTGGGTTGAAGGAGGAGCTTTGGAAGAGGTGGGAGATGCACTGGTTTTATGGATGGTTAGAGCAGAAAGAAAGATGGAAATCATGGAAGCTTATAAGGGAGTTAAGAAGTATGAGTGATAAATCATGGCTGATTTTCGGGGATGACGATGAGGTAATGTTTCAATCTGAACACAAAGGAAAAGGGAGAAGAAGTGGGAAGGTGATAAAAGATTTTAGAGATGTGGTGAAGGAATGTGAGTTGGAAGACTTGGGTTTTTTGGGAAAGAAATTCACCTTTCCTAATTTGAGATGGGGAGAAGAGAATACACAAAGTCCCATTGTCAGGGGGCTTTGGCCACTATGGAATGAAGAATTTTATTCCCTAAAGCAAAAGTCTTCCATTTGGACTAGGGAGAATCTGACCATAGGCTAATTAAAATAGTGCTAAACCATTGGAGGCAGAGGGGACCGAAACCGTTTAAGTTCGAAAATTGTTGGGCTGAAAAGGATGAATGCAAAACTAATGTCAGAGATATATGGTCCAATCGTAAGACAAACTCGATGGATTATGTGGGGATAGTGATCATACGCGGGTAAAGACTCAAAAGGTGGGGCAGGGAGAGGTTCATGAGGGAGAAAAGGGAACCGGATGAGAGAAAGAAAATACTTCAAGGCTTGATCGACGGGAAGAAGGAAGATAAAGATGGGAGTTTTAGAAGAACAGTGATAAAGGAGATTGATGAGCTCCTCTTAAAAGATGAAATTTGATAGGCTCAAAGGTTGAGACAAATGTGGTTAAGGGAGGGGAACAAGAATACTATTTTTTATCTCTCACTAATGCCAGAAGAAAGAAAATGAGATTATTGAAATGATGAATGATCAGGATAGAATGGTTGATTCATGGTAGGAGATTGAAGGAATTGCACGTGGGTTCTTTGAGAGGTTGTTTAAATCAACCAATCCGGGGTCAAACTTGCATTTATTGGCATGCGTTAAAAACAGGGTGACAAAGGAGATGATGAATGAGCTTAATTGTCCTTTCATAGAGGAGGAAAATTTTAAAGTTGTTAAAGATATGCATCCAAGCAAAGCCCCGGGACCAGACATAAATGGTAAATTTCTTCACACCTTTTGGAACTATATTAAAGAAAATTTATGTGGTACTATTTTGATGATGTTGAATGAAAGTAAGATTCCTGAAGGCATCAATCACACTCACATTGCTTTAATCTTCAAAAGGAAGGATGCAAAAAAGTGAAGGATTTCAGACCCATAGTGCTTACAATACCATTTACAGTGCGTAGCTAAGTTGTTGGATAATCGTCTGAAGAGGATCATGGGTGAGATTGTTTCCCCAAAGAAATTAGTTTTTGTGCCATGAAGGATGATCACATATAATATAATTCTGGCACACGAGTTGCTGCATTCGATGGCACACTCAAAAGCAAAAAAAAAGGAGGCAATGGGTTTTCAAGGGAGATGGTTAGAATCAATAAAAAGTGTGTGACCTCGGCTTCAATGGCAGTCATTATTAATGAAATTCCAGGTAAAATCTTCTTCCCGTAGAGAGGTCTGAGGCAAGGTGACCCACTTTCGCTGTTCTTGTTTTTGCTGGTCATGAAGACTTTGATATCTAGTCCAAAGGTGGCGGCTTCTACAACGGTGTATAGAGGTTGGACAGTTAATCGATTCTCCCCAGACATCACTACACTTTGCTTTGCTAATGATTGCATTTTATTTGGTGAAGCTAGTATGGGTAATGTGGAGGAGCTTATCAATATGTTTGAGGATTTCTCTGAGGTGTCGGGACTGGAGATAAATGCTGAAAAATCAAATGTTTACTTCTCTTTTGGTATGGAAGAGGAGACAAGGATATCTATTAGTCAATTGCTGGGAACTGAAAATCTAAAGACCTAGGAACTTACTTGGGGGTTCCTAGCAAGTTTTGGAAGGAACATACGAGAGATTCTTGTTTTATTAAAGAAAGAATGCAAAAAAGGTTTTATCTTGGAATGGGAAGATTTCTCGACCAGGTAGAATTGTCTTGATTAGAAGTGTTTTCTAGGCAATCCTATCTTTCATAATAGGGGTAATTAAGCTTCCTAGTCTTATGGTCCAGGAGATACAAGCTATGATAGGAACTTTTGGTGGAAAGGAATTACGGGGAATAAAGCTATGGCTTGGCTTAGTTGGAATAAGATGTGAAAAAGAAAAAGAGATAGAGGGATGCATTTTAGAGCGTTGGACTTGTTTAATGATGCTCTGTTGGCGCGTCAGTTGTGGCGGATGCTAGAATATCCGTTGTTTTTGGTCTTGGGATTAGCTAAAGCTATGTATTTTGAGATGGTAGATCAACTCGTTTGGATGCAAAATGCCTTCCAAAAAAGATGGGAGGATCTTCATGGATGTGGAACTAAATGTGGAAGTAAGGAAAGAGGGGATGGTGAGCTGCTCGATTGATAGTCGAGAGGGAAGATGGAAAGAGGAGATGCTAAGAGAAAATTTTGTGGAGGAAGACGCAAATGAAATACTCAACATCCATTTATGCCAGTATTCAGATAGATAAATGGATTTGGGGCAAAAAAAATTGGGAGACTCATAGTTAAATCTGCTTATCATTTGGCTCGGCTTCTTAAGGATAGGGAGCGGGCTTCTAGTTCAAGCTTAAGTCTTCAATGCAAAGCCTTAAATAAGGTTAAAAGTGCAGATTACACCTACGAGTTGCGTTATTTGCTTGGAAAGTTTTCAATCGTATCCTGCCTTGTAATGCGGTAATTGGAAAAAGATGTAGGGAGTTTAATGACCGGTGCCCTTTGTGTGGAGGTTGGGATAGCATCTCACGTGTCCTCTTCTTTTGTCAAAAAATGGAGGATCTTTGGGTGAAATCCTCCTTCTTGAGGCTGAAAAGAAGGTTTAATGACCTTGAGAGGATCGACTGGTTGATTCAATTTGTCTTGTAGGAAAAGAAGAAAATTGAAGATTTTGTTACCCAATTGTGGTCGGGGTGGTTTGCGTGTTTCCAAGTCCTTACGGGATATGCTTGCTCTATGACTTGGGGTTTGATCAAGCTGTCTCGCTGCGGCGACCAAGGTGGGGATTCTGACCTGCGGATGGATGATGTGGATAGGGACGTTCAAAACGAAGGTGATGATCTGGTTGTGTGGGTTGACAGAAGTTGTGACCCAAGGGATGGATATGGAATGGGAGCGACAGGAGTTATCAATAACTGTGAGATTGTGGCAAAGGCATGCGATGGAGAAAAAGAAATTTGTTCCCCAGTGGTTGTGGAAGCAGAGGCAGTGATTCTTGGTTCAAAGATGGCATGGAGATTAAGAAGGAAGAAACTCAGACTGATGTCAAACTGCCTAAGCATTATCACTTTTTAGTAGAGAAAGCATACTTGACTTGGGAGCCAAGAAAAGTGTTGGAACTTGGAAGATAGAAAATGGTTATTGTCTCTGATTGACGATGTAAAGTGGGATTTTTTATTAGAGTGAAAACCATTAAAGCGGATATATTGGCTAGAATGTGTAGAGAAAACAAAAAGTTTCTCTTATGTACGAGGATATCCCGACAGACTTGGTTTTTCAAAAAATAAAAAATTCTCCGATTCCCACTCCTTTTTACAACACCCCGCTTTTCCCTGTTCTTTTAATTCTAAGAGTTGGACTCAACCGATTAGTGGATGCCATAATAATCTCTTTTCCTTTGAAGAAGCATACAAAAAGACAGGTACTACGCACATGTACATCACTGTAAGAAGGAAACCAGAATCAAAATACAAATGTATTACTGTAAAAAGAAAACCATGATCATTAGGGTTGAGCTGGACTATAACTAAAAACAGCAAAGAATCAAGATCGAAACCTCACAAAGAGTTTCCAAAGTAGAAGTTGCAGAGTGTCATTTCATGCAAACTTAATATAACTTTCAACTTCTATTACATACAGCCCATGTTGTTTAAGGGGTAGAAAGGGCAGCATAAGTTAGTAAACATTACACTTGGGATACCATAAAATACAGAAACATCTCATTCTATAGACTTGCCATCGACTAACCCAAAACCCGCTAAGTTGAACCAGCCCTGAAATATATCGCATGACAATCAAATCATTTTCCATGAAAAGGGGACTCGTGTATGTATTTGCTTTAACATTACTCTCAGTGGGTGTGGCCATCATCCAAAACTTGATGGTTTGCGTAAATATTCTCTCTTCTTTAGCAAACCCACTAGGTTCTAAATTTGACCCTCTAAATTTGAGCTCCGACGTGCTCTGATAATTGGGGTCGATTGATGGTCTATTGCTGCTACTATCCACAGAATTAGGACGGAAATCCGCTCCTCCAACAGGGTATTGTGTAGGAGACCCATACCTTCTCGTCGCACCTCGTAAACCATTGTTTCTCAGATCCATTGCTTCACTACTCCTCGATGTGAGATCAGGAAATGATGATGCTTCTCCAGATGCAGATCCTCCTCCTAAAGGAGCTCCGCTGCTTGGAGTAGTGGTCGAGGTAAATGGGTCATCTGGACCCCAAGCGATAAGAGCTTCCTTCTTCTTGGCAAAGAACTGCCACGCTCCAAACAAGAAGAGGATGAAGAAAAGGACAGGGCTGGTCCACAGGATAGTGTTTGGTTCTCCCCTCGTAACTGGAAGTTTGGATTGATACATCCCCACACACCCACCTCCCAGACCCAGGATCACAAGATTTTCACGGTCACTAACCATTATAGGCAGCAGATTTTTTTCCAGATTATCCGCATCATTTAGCTGATAATTGATAAATGAAGATCTAATCTCTTCAATCCCAGCAGAGAATGTTAGCCTCATCGAACCAGACCTGGCATAGTGCAGAGATGAAACGTTATAGACATAAACCTTCTCTTTGTCAACCGCAAGCAAATAACCCTTAATTGCTTGCAATGCAACCGGTTCCTCTAATTCTATCTTCTTCCAGGACCTCATCCTGCACTTAAAGTTCATAATATCACCCAACAGCACCACCTGAATCAAATCACCAGATGATGTGAAACCATATGCTTTGGATCGCTCAACAGCATCAAAAACGTAATTCTTCACGAACGAATGATTCAAACCTTCACACTCTACCTCTTTAATCTTCATAGTTCTTAAATCTAATGACCCCGCTCCAGTCTCAGTCAAAAACAAGAGTCTTTGCCTTACAAATGCAAGTGGGCGGCTTGTCGGAACAGCCAAACCATATAACACGCCATTCTCCTTGAAAACCTTAATCCTTCCATCAAAATCATGATAGAATGTACCTAGATCGGCCCACATGGTGAACTTCCAACAAGGTTATTGATGAACCGATTTCCCCTGCCTGAACAGAATCTAATGTTGCCGTATGTTCCATGTGAAATGAAGTCGAATCCTCTGCACTTGCTAAGCTTTCCCAAATCCTATGCACCAAAATTACCCCGTTATCATGACCTGTCACAAGAATGCTCTCGTTCTTGTAAACAGAAGGATAAGACAACATAGCAGTTATAGGTGCATCCGACTGAGTGCCAAACTCAGCCGCAACATCTCCAAATCTCGAAAAAAATAAACTCTCCCACGATCATCTCCCACCCCAACATATTTGCTCATACCCTCAAAATCCTGAAATGGCAATACACTGATGCTCGTAGCAACAGAGTCCAGATTCACAGCAGAAATGAATCTGAAACTTTCCGACCAAAATGGACTGTACTTAGTGACAGATGATATCTTTGGTTTGTTCTCTTCATTATACCTATCTCCGGTTTCATCTCCCTTTCTTCTGAGCACATCATCACCATCTTTCCCATTAAGAAGACGCGCTTTCCCCAATTTATTCACTGTTGCTGGTCTTAGGTTATTCGACTCCAAATGATCCACTATTTCGCTCAAATTTCTCACCAGCTGCTCCAATCTATCAATTTGAGCTTGGCGCTGAAGATGCACCGCAGTGGGTTCGCCTTCTTCAGCCTCGCATTTACAGTCGAGTGCTTCCGGGCGTTCTGTGAGTAAGGAAACGCATAAAAACAGTAACAGCAAACGGATCTTGCCTCTAAGAGAGCTCACCATTTTTTAAGTCGACTTCTCCACTATTTGATTACTGGTTTCCGGTGTCCGCTTGGTGAGAAATTGTCAGGGTTTCACGTCACTCGTCAAGCATCTTCACCTTGATTAGCTAAATTTTTGACATCCGCCTATTCCGCTCGGATAGAAATTTCAGAGGAAAGAAAGGGATTTGGTTTTTATTTTCCCTCAGTGGAAGGGGATCAGAGAACTGTAGGGAGATTGCGAAAAATGAAGGCAGGTAAGCTTCAATAGCACCCAGACGAATAGTTCGAAGGCGCTGGCAGGTGGCTTCTATTTTCGACTTTTATCTAAAAGTCATTGAATGTTCTTTTTTTTTAATGACTTATAACTTCACTCATACACAAAGCCTGTAAGATAGTTTGTTAGAAAGAGATGATCCTTCAATTTCTAGTTTCAAAAGGATCCATGGTATGGTAGTTCAAAGACTCATAACCTTAACTAGATAATCAGCCTTAACTAGATAAAAGCCCGTCTTAATTACCCAATAGAAACAAGCATAATTCCTCCTAAAGATAAATCTACAAATTCTAGTGATAACCATCGGCCACATGCTTCCTTTGTGCATCAAGTCGCCGGAGAGAATCTTCATGTAAGACTCAGGAACTAGTTCATAACACATGTTAGGGCTACCCACCAAAAAGGTAAACTCCAAAGCAATTTGGCGTATTATGATACAAAAAAGGACACTTTGATTGTGCTAAACCAGAGACTGTTGTAATTCGACCAAGGGGCATCATACGCATAAAGGAAGCCAATGTTCAGGTAGAATACCTTCCGAAAGGTCTAGACCATTGTAGCAAAAATATGTGACTATCTCTATCTAGGCGGTGTACCAATTGTTTTTAAGTATAGAAAGTAAGTAGGGTTGAAATACCCCAAATGTTTATAAACCAAATTAAAAGAAAAATCATGGAATGGCAAAAGTTAATAAGCCTTAATGAATTTAGAACCATGAAAACTCCTAGCACACTTATATAAATAAATATACATAGTCCATGAAGGTTATTAAACCTTATATAAATACATGGACATAAGTGAAGCATTATTAAAGGAGGAAATCAACTCACAAGTTGATTTATCATGTTATACATTATTACATGAACAAAGAACACAAACAACTAAGTTAAAATATACCTTGAGAAGTCATAATGACTTGTAGGTAAAATAATCACTTGAAACAACAGTGTATACACCTTAAGACAATTAAATACATGTGTTACACATATAACACATCAAACAAGTCCATAATGTACAAGATGTACAAAAAGAACACTAACATCAAAAGGGAATCAAAATATACATTTTTACTAGTCACAATGAATAGTAAAGTATACCAATCACTCAAGAATACAAATTAACACACTTTAGGACAAAGAAATCATGTTGGTAACAAAATAACACATGATATAAGTCCAAGTGTACAACATATAAGTCATAATACTACAAACAAAGCAAAAAGACTCTTTTACCCCTTTAATCAAAATGTGGCGGCAATATGGAAAGGGTGGATGACACCTTGACAAATTTGATACAAAATATCTTCATAAACTATCTTAGTCATCAAATACTATTCAAGACCCATGCTTTAACCATTAAGACATAAGAAGACAAATTTTTCTCACCCTCCACCCCCCCCCCCCCACACACACTTCATTCCAGCTGAGAGTTTACACTTCCACACTCTCCATTTCAGCTTCTCTTTGTTCTTGAGCAAGGGAAGAACAATTACAACTCCAAGAGATTAAGGTAAACTCTTAACTCATGCTACCTTTCATTCTCTTCCTATTTTCACTACCTATCCAATGAACCAACATACAAATCATTCCCATCTCTAAATCTAGTTGAAATTAAGCAGCAAAGGGAGCATATTTTCAGCAGAAAAATCAAGTTTGGAGAAAGGAAAGACAAAACTATTCCTTAAGGTAAAAATGTGTTCTAAGCTTCTACCTTCCTTATGATTCATTACACAGCTGAAACCAATGAGTCTTTCCACTCATTTTATTCTACTTTTAATGCTAGAGCTTTAGCTCTTTCCAAATCCTAAAGAGGTAGCCAAAAACACAAGGGAATCAACTCTTAAGGAGATCTTCAAGGGTGAGTTAAATTAGAGATTTCTAAGTACCTAAATCATATCCCGTAGTATAAATTCAGAAGAGAACTAACTATATTCATAATGCTCAAAATTAGGCTGAGAATGACCAAGGAGAAGTCTTGAAATTTCAAGGTAAAATTCATCTCCAAAGGTTCATCTTATGACTTATAATTTCCCTTCATGATTAATTCATTCCTAGAGCTTAATCATGTCTTGTTTTCCTTGTTAAATACATGTAAAGAAACTGAGCTAAACTCCTCCAAACTTCCGAGACCCAATAAGGAAGAAAATCAACTGAAAAAGTCATTTTCAAGGGTAAGAACAAATCTAAACCCTAAACCTTGACAATCACCACCTAGGCTTTATATTAGTGAAAAAAATATAATGTAGCACTGTGTTTATGTGTATAGCCCAGATTTGGTGGGAAGAAACTATGTGTTAAGCTTCAAATTACAAAGTAAAACCTTAATGCACATTTTTTATGCTTTAAGGCATTTCTAACTTGTGTATTATATTAAAGCCGAGAGTGAGCTGGGAAAAATGGTCAATTTTGACCTTAAAATGACTAGTAATTAATGTAGTCAACTTTGGTTAATCACTTAAGTGAATTAATGACATAATTGTCAAGTTTAAGACATTTTGGGGTGAATTGGTAAATAACATAAAAATCTGGGTATACAGCAGTAAGGCCGTGAGTGTTATGTATTTTTGATACATTTATGTGTAATTTTAAGTTATATTATGGCTTGTAATAAGACCATGTCATTAGTCTAAGTTTATAAGAGTTTAAGTGCTTTTAATGCTTTAAGGTTTAAGCATTTGGTTAGCTTTTGGTTTGGTGAGTAAACATGTTGTAAAAGGGTATTTTAGTGAGTTAAATCACCAAAGAAAATGTGGATGAAATTACCTAAGAAATGGGTAACATTAAATGGGTTTTAAGTAACAAAATGATCTAAGGTTGTTAAGTGAATTAAGGAGTGTTCTAGTGAGTTTATGAGTGCTATGTGAGTGTATAAGTGTAGATAAACCATATTTGGTGTGTAATCTATATGATGGCATAAAGTTAGGCCTTGAAAGGATTTAGGTTGCAAAATATAAGTTTTTGTAAAGTTAAGGACTAAAAGGAAAGTCTTAGAAAAGATTTGGGTAAAACTCGTAAATATGGGAAAATTTTGGTCAAGGCAGAACCTTGGGGGTCAACCTTGAGTAATAATGAGTTTTGACAAAGTTTAGGTGAATAAATAATTTAAATAGCAATTTAAATGAAGTTTATAAGCTAAATGTAAGTTTTACAAAACGTTAGGGGTTAAAGAGTAAAAACAGAAAGTTAGGGGTTGTTATGCAAATAAAAACGGACTAGGGGTCTGTTCTGAGTTTTTGGAAATTTTGAATAATATAAGTGAGTATTGTATAACATAAAGTTTAAGGACGAAATTGTAACAATGTGATAACAAATGGGGTAAATTATAATTTCCAAAAGATTTGGGTGAGTGAAACTAATCTGGAACAGAATGTGGTTTGTTCGGAAATATAGAAAACAATTTTGGAAAGTTTGGGTTATAATTGTACAAGATAAATATGTTATAATGTATGGTATAATGTATGATTCTAAAGTTGTAATAAATAATGGGTATATGCGAGATATACAGAACCTTTAAGTGAGTTTTATAATATGGTGCAGTATGTCATTATGTGACAACAAATATTAAGTTAAATACTAGCTAAGAGAAGTTAGTAGTTTAGGAAAGTTTAAAATGCACCTTGATTTATAAGATATAAGGAGTGTTACAATTATATATTAAAGTTGAAATTTAATATATATTGGAAGGGGATTAGGGTCTTGAATACCCATTGCCTTGCTACCTGAGGTGTTATCTTGGGAGGACTATTGCTGAAGCTCTCCCTTCGGTACATGGTTGGTAGTACTGGCTAAGGGTATGTTGTTAGACTTGTGGTTGCTCTTCTTGATTGTGCCTGTTGTACTCAACTTCTGGATCAATGTTTGCCATGGTTGAATTCCTTAAATTCCTCAAGCTCGGGGTCTCGCACTGACTAGTGGAGAACCTCTGGGACCGAGTGCTTGGCATGCACTAATGAAGCAGAATGTACCGAAGCAACAACAACCAAATTGCTAGTAATCAGAAATCAGAGCACTTAACGAGCATAACCAAAAACAAAAAGAAATAGAAACAAGAGTAAGCTAAACAACTAGAAGTAGAAAATATAAATAAAATTATCCAAACATAAAAACAACCAAACAAAGTAAATCTAATAAAAACTAAACTACCAAAACTAGTGGCAAAGGCACCATAAACTTGTTGAGGAAATACTATAAGCAGTAAAGACCTGAGCTAACACTAGGCAAGTGCACCCAATTTGTTGCAGTACAACAAGTCTCATATCCACAAGGAAATTGGTTTTTAATTCCCGAGCTTCGGTATTCTAGTAATTAAAAGAAATAGCGGTAAATGATTATTTAGCCGGAGGCAAGGTTAATCGTTCGGTAGTCACAATAAAAGCAATAAAACAATAATCTAAATCATTCATAGATGGAATGGATGGAAGAGTACTCTAGGAAAGTGGGTATCACCTAAAATGCCCAATTACACTCATAAACACTGGTCAATCTAATTGTCTATTAGAGCTAAGATAATGATTCTCCAAATCTTAGACTAATCAATTCTCACCTAGTTAATCACACCTTCTAATTCAAAGAAGGCCAGGGTCACTAGATAGGATTAATTTCAAGCTCGTAACAATAGCCCTAAAGTCACACTCCCTAATTTAAAGAAATGAAAGTTAGGGTTTGTCCCCAAATTTCCCAATTTCTAGCTCAAACCCTAATTTACTAGAAATCACAATAAATGCAATGGGAGGCCATTCCAAAACATTAATGAAGATAAATAACTATCATAAATAAGGCAATGTTTACAAGCATAAAAGGAACATTCAAAGTTCAATTCCCATTCTAGAGCACAAATGGAGACTATTCAACCATAGAGAAAAGAAAAGCATAAAGAGGATAAGAAGAAGCCATTAATGGAGCTTATAAGCTTGAGTGAAGGTGAGATCTTTCTTCTTTTCCTTCTCTTATTCCTTATCCTCTTCTTGGCTCTCAAAATCACCCTTGTTCTCTCTATTTTCGGGTGTGGAAGTGTAAAATGAAGAAATAGAAGCCAAGCCCCCAAATTCCCGTTTTTAAAACTCAATTCTAGGGAAATTTCCATTCCAACTGACCCATGTGGGTTTGTCGGCCTAGGTCGGTCGGCCTTCTTGTGACGATGGCACGTGTGTGAACATAAGTTCGACCGACCCACGTGGGTCCGTCGCTTTGGGTCGGTCGACTCCAGTAGCTCAAGGATGAGTCCGACCGACCCATATGGGTCGGTCGCCATGGGTCGGTTGACTTCAGTAGCTTGGGGAAGAGTCTGTCTGACCCACATGGCCTTGTAGCCCTAGGTTGTTCAGTTTTAGTAGCTCGGCGACGCTGAAGATTGAGCTCGACTGACCCAAGTGGGTTGGCCCCCTGGGTCGGTCGGTTTTAGTATGCTCCTATTTTCATCCTATCTTCTTCGTTTAAGCTCTGATTCGCTCCCCGGTTGTTGTATTGCGATCCTTGAGATGAGGAATCCATTTATGCACTGAAGAAGCTCTTTTAAAACCTTTTAATTTTGCTTAAATGAGCTTTTACCTATTAAGATATGCCAAAAGTATAAGTTCACTAAGAATCACAAAAGTACCCTATAAAGTGAAGATATAGGTTATGCACCAGGTAAAATGAAGCATAATGAATAACTTAAAATAGAACTATTTCACCACTTATCAGTGTAGAAGCTGATTAATCTATTGTCGGAAGATAACCACCCAAGTCAAGTGGAGTAGCAGGGGTGTCGTCAATGCTACTTGTTGAGGTTGTGGATGTTGTGGTTGTTGTGCATGCTGCTCATCAACCTAAAGTTCTTCCAGACGACTGTTAAGTCAAGATCCTTTAGTTTTGATGATAGCAAACCTTGTATTATATATTTAACATGGTTGTTAAGCTTTGAAATTCAGATAGATAGGCAAAGGAGTGGCTTCACACGCAAGGTTATAAGTGCACTCAATTCATGACATGTGCCCAACTAGTCGGGCACCTATCCAGGAGAGCCCACGATAGAACTTCTAGTACACACAAGAAGTCAAGCATCACACGATCACATCTCTTATGCTTCAGAAGTAAATCAAAAACAAAACACTGCAAGAAGATCGACATATCTATGCAGACTCACACATCCTCATAATCAACTAGCACACGACAAGAACATAACTCATTAATGTGTAAAAGAACAAGATAAAATAAAGGGTTATTTATCATAACGATTACATAGCCATAATGAAGTCTAAAGAGCATTTATGAGCATTAATGAGCCAGACAAGTTGAGTACACAAGTTGTGTTCGACAAATGGAGAGAGCTGCCGCCGACGTGTTCAATCACAAAGCGACACATGTTCTAACAACTCCAGATCAAGTTGAAGCCTCTCTACAAATCTAGTGTGGATGTTTTGTGAAAGGTCGAAGCTGTAATCGACTCCTAGAGTCTAGGATTTTATAGGACGGTAGTTATATCTTAACTAACTGTATGTATATACTTGCATTCATGTCATATGTAAATAAGCCTGTACGAGAGAGAAAAGGAGAGAGATTATCCGAGTAAGTGTGAATCAGACTTAAGTGTGTGTGTAAAAGCTATAAAGTTGGTGAGCTGATTAGGACTGAAGTTGTGTGTCAACACTTTGTATTTAGTAGACTGATCAGTCGGGGAACGGTTGGGGAACCGTAGGCCGGCTGTCAGGAGAGGGTAGAGGATTTTGGGGTAAAGTCCTAAACTATCCCGGAGTCCGTGTGTGGGGTGAGGGAGATTGAGTGAATTTATATGTGTAAATTCTCAATCGAAATGGAGTTTCCAGTTTAAGTTTATCTCATGTCTTTACTTTACTATCAAAGTTTATTTGAGTCAACGATACATCCATGATCGATTGGGGACACATCAGGAGCGCTAGCTAATTTCAATCCGATAAGGATAAGGAAGAAAACCTTATGAAAGCACTCATGAAATTGCAAATCGACTATAGTGAAATTCTTTCCGTTCATGAAAAGATGAAACTATGAAAACAACCTGAAATAGATGAGTTGATTATTGCCCTTAACGCAAAAGAAAAGAAACTAGCATCAATCAAAGAAAAACATGCAAAGCTAGAAGCGATTCCTAGGACACCCATGTGGAGAAACAAATGACAACTCGGGTATCAGTCAGGGACCAGTTGTAAAGGTGTATGCCATCTTTGCAGACAACCTGGTCATTATGAAGCCAAATGCTATAGAAAACGATTCATGAGGCATTGGCAACTCAAGAAGATAGGACTAAAATGGGTAGTAAAAAATGATCCTATAACAATGATTGATGGTGGAAATGGGTCCAACCTTTTTGTGGACCCTAACCCCACACCACTAACTTGTTAAGTGCATAATCGAGTGGGAATGGACCCCTGCTGGTACATCGATAGTGGGTGCTCTAAACACATGACAGGAGACAAAATGAAGTTCTTCTCACTCGAACCAAGAAGTCAAGGAACCGTTTCCTTTGGCGATAACAAGAAAGGAAAAATCTTCGGTGTAGGTAAGGTTAGTTTTACCTCAGATTATGTCATTGATAATGTCAACTTAGTTAATGGTTTAAAATTCAATTTGCTCAGTGTATCTTAAATATGTGATAAAGGCAATTCAGTTCACTTCTATTCTACACATTGTAGCATAGTAAGTCAGAACAATGGCAAAGAGTTGTTAAAGGGAAAAAGGTGGAAAAATGTCTATGTAACTAGTTTGGAGGATATTGACAGTCCAAACCTTCCATGCTTGACTGCTTCAGTAGATGACTCCACACTATGACACAAAAGACTAGGGCAAGTTAGCATTTCCTTGTTAAGAAAGCTTGTCAAGAAACGGTTGGTAAGAGGTCTCCCTGAGATTAAAGAATCTGAGACCAATCTTTGTGATGCTTATGTTAGAAGCAAACAAACCAAGACTTCTTTCAAATCAAAGAACCTAGTAAGTACATCCAAGCCACTTGAATTACTTCACATGGACTTATGTGGGCCTATGAGAATTAATGTTTTGAAGGAAATTGGTATGTGTTTGTAATTGTTGATGACTACTTACGATTTGTTTGGACACTCTTCATTGCTTCCAAAGACGAAGTCTTTGAGAAATTTCAAGTCTTTGCAGGAAAAGTCCAAGTACAACTCAACCATAAGATCAAGGCGCTTAGGTCTGATCATGGGTCAGAATTTGAGAATCAACAATTCATGGATATGTGTCAATAACATGAAATCAATCACACATATTCAGTACCAAGGACACCCCAACAAAATGGGGTAGTTGAGCGTAAGAATAGAACATTACAAGAGGTAGCCAGAGCCATGTTATTGGGGAGCAGTCTTCATCAGGTCTTCTGGGCAGAAGTAGTGGCGACTGCATGCTACATCACAAATAGAACGCTCATACGACCTATTCTCAACAAAACCCCTATGAGCTAATCAAGGGAAGAAAACCAAACATAAGTCACTTCAGGATCTTTGGTTGTAAATGTTATGTCCACAACAATGAAAAAATCCCCTAGGAAAATTCGATGCTAGAAGTGACGTGGCCATCTTCCTTGGGTACTCTGAAAGGAGCCAGGCATAAAAAGTCTACAACAAAAGGACATTGAAGGTGGAAGAGAGTGTACAAGTGGTCTTTGATAAGGCTGAAGTTCATAAGGTCAAAGAATCTGAAGGTGATGAAGAACTTGGATTTGATCTAGCTGATCAAAATCACATAGATAATTCCAAAGATGAATCACCGACCAAGAAAAACTTGCCCGACAGGTCAACAACAGGTCAATGAAGAGAACAATGATGTCAAAGATCCTCTATCACCATCAACCATTCATCAATCTCGTACTCTGTACAAAGATCATCCATTGCAGAACATCATATCAGATATCTCCAAAGGAATTCAAACCAGAGCACAAACTCGAGATCTTCTAGCCTTCTCAATGATAGTTTCACCCATCGAACTCAACAATATCAAAAAAGATCTTCAAGACTTAGACTGAATTAAAGCAATGTAAGAAGAATTAAATCAGTTTGAAAGATGCAAAGTTTGGCATCTTGTGCCTCGTCATTCACATCAAGGAGTACTTGGTACAAAATGGGTCTTTAGAAACAAGCTAAATGAAATGGGAGAAGTCGTTAGGAACAAAGCTTGTCTGGTAGTTCAAAGATATCGTCAACAAGAAGGGATACACTTCCAAGAAACCTTTGCTCTAGTAGCAAGGATTGAGTCCATCAGATTACTAATTGTATTTGTTGCACACAAAGGAATCAAACTCTTCCAACTTGACATCAAAAGTGCCTTTCTCAATGGGTACGTCAAGGAAGAAGTGTATGTTGAACAACTTCCAGGTTTTCAGACACAAGAAGGAAAAGACATGGTACTCAAGCTTGAAAAAGCTCTTTATGGGCTCAAACAAGCTCCAAGATCATGGTACGATCGTCTATCTTCCTATCTTTTAGAAAACCAATTCAAGAGAGGTAAAGTTGATAAAACCTTGTTTGTTTACAACAACAAAAAGGACTTCTTAATTGTGCAAGTATATGTTGATGATATAATCTTTAGAGCCTCTGATGAGAAATATTGCAAGAAATTTGAGGCTTTGATGAAAAAGGAATTTGAGATGAGTGATCTAGGGGAATTGAAGTCTTCTTAGGATTTCAAGTCAAGCAAGATAACGAAGGGACAATCATATCTCAGCAAAAGTAGATGAAGGATTTGCTAAATATATTTAGAATGGAGGCATGTAAGCCTTTTGACATACCTATGGCAATTGGCACAAAAATGGGTATCACAACTGGTGACCGACCGGTCGACCAACGATCATACAGGGAGATGATTGGTTCTCTACTCTATTTAACTACTAGTAGACCTGAAATTATGTATAGTGTTTGCTTATGTGCCAGGTTTCAAGTAGATTGTAACACCCCTACCGCTAATCACATCATTAACACTTAATCTGTCTCATTCATCATTACATTCATAGCGGAAATCCTAATACAAACGGTGGGTGAAATAATGCCGTTAGCCACCCACGTGACTAACAAGGCCTAATTCAAATACAGTAACGGTCTGATGGACCGGAATTCCCGAGTACTTATACAAATACAATTCTCATTCAATACTATACCGAGTCTATTACACACTACATGCCGATAACAGTTTCGGTCTTACCACACAAACATTTACAAATGTAAATAAACGAACTACCCATACTAGCAGCAACCCCGTCCTACTCTCGAATGGTAATCAGCTCCATTGTACCTGAAAAATAATGGGTGGCCCTAAAGGGGCTCAGCACCTTTGCTGGTATGGTAGTCGTGCAACCCGCTACTACCGGGTCACACCCAACTAATTGTCGTCTAAGTATGCGATTGATTTTATTTAAATCAAAACATGAAATGATGTAAACACACAACATGCTCGCATTCAACAAGTATTCAAACAAGAGAATACTATCAACAAGGTTGCATATCGGTTCATTAGAATACTTTACCTTGTTCTCTAGGCCTTGAGGGTTTCTACCTCAATCACACCTCATTTCTATTATTCATTAACTCATCAATCTCAGTCGGATAGTTTTACTTGTTCTTAGATCCATAGACCCTCTCGGTCTCGATCTGATTTTCTTAATTATTCTACTCTTGAATAATTTAAGTTAAGCCTCTCAGGCCTCCGGGCAGAGACACATACAGATCTCACCACCGGGATTTTATATTCTAGTCTCTTGGTTCATCTTTCACTCATAAACCATAATACCCAGCTTATCCCATTAAATGGATAAGCTCTGCCAGTCTTACTCCAATGGGCACCACTACGTGGCTCACGGCCCCAACGGGCACCACCATGTGGCTCACGACCCCTGACAAGAGAGTTCAACCACAGAATCAGAAACAACCTCTCTGTTTTTTCCTCTTCCATGTACCCGTGACTCACAATCCCCTAACCCACTCTCAGGGTTAGTAATAATATATACTCATATATATTAGTCAGAACATCTCTCTCGATGCCAACTCATAATCTTAGGGAGTTTTCCTAAGTTATTATATTCACCGATTTAAGGCTCCCCCTATACCTCCATTACTTAGAAGATTTGGTTGTTTTCTCATATTGAGTCGGGTCCTCATATAGGAGGTCGACTAATCATTAAGGGAGTTTAACAGTCCTGTATATCTCTTTTTGCTTTCCTCATTAAGTCATAACATTGAACTATCGTTGTTCTCTTAATAGAGGTTCTTTATATCTTTTCCACATTTTAATTATTTCGTGGTTCGACTCTTTCTACGAGTCACTAACCAAACATTATCCTATCGGGAGTTGATCTACAATATTCAGTCAGATCACAACTCATGCAAGGATGGTTAGTCCACACAATAGGCATCGAGATATACATAACCATGCAATAAACGTTTTCATGCATTTATCTTATTAGGTCGGTGCACCCAAACACATAGCACACAAGCCGAGTGTAATTCGGTAGGACACAAGTTACAAGAAAACCATACCTTTCACCAAGGAATTACTCTAGCGTTTGTCTCACGCTCCTTAGATAATTCTTGCATCACTGATAACGTTCCAAGCATTTCTATTAACGTCATGACAATACAGTAACTAACGACTAGTACCCCCGTATTTAACCCCGTTGTCCCGTTAATCTTAACTTTACTCATCTGATCTTAAGTTCTCAACTTTCACATTCAATCTCATAATTTTTTATACTCCTAATGACCTTTACATGTCACCAAACAAGTCCTAAACATCTTCTAATATCATTACCATTCAATCTTCATTCATTTAGCCACTTTTATACACACACGGATGATTTTTTAGTGTGGTCCGGGACATGGTCCGGACCTACACTCCTGGACCAACTCGTTTTGTAACTTTTGGAGCATTTTTGACACTGGTCTGGGACTACATACAGGGACAAGGTCCCGGGCCAGTCCTGTACTTCAATTTTGGCTCTATTTTAGTGTTGGTCCGGGACTTTATGCAAGACCTAAGTCCTGGACCAATGTTACAGACAATTTTTGGTAGATTTTTGTTGTTGGTTCGGGACTTCTTGCTAGACCTAAGTCCCGGACCCTGTAACTTTGTGCAATAATTTACAAGTTGATTTTGCTATTCTAACCTCAATTCTTACTCATTTCTTTTCTAATCTTTCCCCATGCATCTAAACATGTTCTAACACCTTAAAACACTTTAAACCTCCTTAACTCATTGATCAAACCCATTACTCAATTCTTGATCAATTATACAATTTTCCATCCTCATTTTCTGCACTTTATACACACTAGTGCATTAATAACACTCTCATGACAGCTTACACCTTATTCTCAACCATGTGACCAGACCAAAATTCTTCCTAAGCAAATTCATCTTTATTACCCAAGTTCATTCATTTCCTTCAAGGTTCTATACCTTGATTCATCTCTAACAAATCCAAGACACTCATACACCATTTTTGCTACAGATTTTTGCACAACACTATTCCATCCTCCAACTAACACTTCAAGGTGATTAATTAACCAAATCAATCCCTAACAACTCCTAGTTAACCCTTAGAATCTCCAAACTATAACATCACCTAACCACTTGATTTCTACAGAAATTTCACCATAACTCCGTTACTTTCCTAGCATGTCCAAATGCATCATTCCATTCACCTAAATCAATTCAAACTAGCCATATCTCTAGTGGATTCTACCAGCACAAATTTTCATCCAATTCACATCAATTCACAATATAATGTAATAACCTTAAATTGCATGGCTCCAAGACCCTAAAATCAAACATAATTTAACAACCAAACTCTCACTAGTTCAACGCCATTAATTGTATTTTCTCAATTCATTTTCAATCCCAATTATACCCATCTAGATATAATTCTCAAAAGACATTAATATAGTTCTAAGGTATAACATTTACCTTAATTCTCCATTTCTTTTCTTTCTCAAGTCTCTTCCTCATTTTCTCTTGATTTTCGGTTATAGGGCAATGTCATTGCCACAACTCTAGACCAATGCCCAAGAGAATACAATAAGCACTAATTAAACTCTTAAACCCCTTGGAATAACTCTAGAATTCAATGGAAGTGCTTAAAGCACAAAAATTGGGAATTACCTTTGGAAGTTCTAGATTAGACTTTCAATCATGAATCAAAGGAGGGCTCCCACTAAGCTTTTGGAGCTTGAACCAAGGCTCATACAAAGAAGGAAAACAAGGCATTGGGAAGTCAAAATCGGCCAAGCCAAGGAATGGAGAGAAGATGAGTTTTCTTGAATTTTCTTACCTTAAGGAGGAAGTCTAGTCCCAGAAAATGTAATTTTCTCTTTAAATGGAGCTATAACCATGGAAGTGGACTTCAAGATTTTGAGATTTTGAAAGGACCAAAAGATTGCCCTTGACTCCACTAAGAAGATGGTGTGTTTAGTTTTTGATTTGGAGCCTTGTAGTGGCTTGGGCAAGAAAGGAAGTGTGGGAAGCCATGGAAGGGGCTTCAAAATTGCCCAGAAAAGAGAGGGGAGGAGGAAACTGGCTGGGGGAAGAAGAGAGGTAGGAGAGAGAGGAGGGAAATGGAAGAGAGAGAGAGGGAAAAGTAGTTTTTGTACTTTTTCCTTTTTGCTTTATTATTTTTGTATTCTTCTAACTTAAGGGAGTATATTAATTGAGAGAGGGGAGTGCTGACTCACCCATAAAACCGGCCCCTTATAATAATTGGGCAGGGGCGTTTTTGTCTTTTTGTAAGAAACACTCATAAATTTCCCGGTTTGGCAATATTCATCTACCGGGCCCGTTTTCTAGATTTTTCTCGTTTCTTTAATTTTAAGGGTTCTTAAACCTTCATTAATGTTTAACTATAGTTATATGATCAACTATAATTTTTACGAGTCCAATAAACCACTTAAGTCACGTTTTCGGGTTTTCTCGAAAAACGTGCTTTAGGACTTTGTTTGCGTTTTTAACCCAGTATATGGATCCGTTTTCTTCGAGAATTGTTCCCACATGTTATTTAGGCATAATTAAATCTTAGGAATCCATATAGAACCCTAATATAGGTCATATACCTCCTATGGTTGTGTAACGCACATTTTTATGTTTTGTGCCTTTTACCGTTTTCCTCTTTTCTTTCTTCTTCACCAAAATTCTGTAGGCATCATTAGGCCTCTAAATATCATATTAGAGTAATTTAATCACCATATTTAAGTCCGGGGTATTTCACAGATTCAAGAGAAAGTCACCTCACGGCTGTAAAAAGAATCTTACGTTACCTCAAAGGGACCATGAACCTTGGTCTCTTTTATCCTAAGTTCACCAATTGTAATATATAGGATTTTCATATGCAGATTATGGAGGATCTATCACCGATAGAAAAGCACATCAGGGACAGCATTCTTTGTTGGATCACGTTTGATCGCATGGGGATCAAAGAAACAATAAAGCGTAGCAATCTCAACTGCTGAATTTGAATACATAGCTGTAGCAAGCTGTTGTGCTCAACTCTTGTGGCTCAGGCAACAAATTGGTGATTATGGAGTCAAAATAGGTACGTTGCTAATTATGTGTGATAATACAAGTGCCATCTCTATTTCCAAAAATCCTGTGTATCATTCTCGTACCAAGCATATTGACATTAGACATCATTTTCTTAGAGATTGTTATGAAAAGGAATTAGTTGGTTTAAAGTACATTTCTACCGAAGACCAACTAGCTGATATTTTTACTAAGCCTCTAAGTAGAGAAAAATTCAACAAGATTGTTCATGATCTTGGAATGATATTCATTAATCACGATTAGGCTGTCTTTTGATTCCCACGATCGGTCACCGACACGTGAGCAACACCTTTAACCTAGTCATTCAGTAGTCAACGTACAGTTAAATGCATGGAAAACATGTCAAACAACTACTTGAAACATATATGTCAGCATTTCCACAAAAGTAAGGATAGATTAGAGAGAGTGTAACAGATAGAAACAGAAAAACTCAACGGATCGATGACAAACCGTCACGACCGCTGCCCATTATGAATAGTACCGTTGGGACATGTCAGCGAGAGGATGAGGAGCGGTCACTGACCGTTACTCGATATCTATAAAAGGACGATGAGAGTCTTTCTTTCATCACGCTATTTGCCCTCCCTTTCTAAACTCTCCAAGCTTTCAAGCAACTTCTCTTCTTCCTTACAAACACTCTAGAGAGCTTTGTGTGAAAAATCCCTTGCCTTACAGCCACTCTAAGAACTCTCAATCAAAAAGTCACTAAATTCCAGCGAATCCTTCGATAAAAAAAATGGTCCAGCTGCTCAGCAACGGGGCCACAATGAAGAACTTCAACACGGTAGACATGTCCATCCCCGACAGGGTCCTCTTCAGTCTACTCACCCACAACATCACCCCGAGGAATCAACGCACTCACATCGTCAATGCAAGAGATGTGTGTGAAGGGTGATTTTTCGGTGTGAGGGGGGTCTATCTAAATATGGTTTGACTGAAAAGCCTAGATCCTAGATATTGCCATTCTATGGAGGGTGAGAACCCGTTATTTATGGCAGCCCTCAAATACCTACTAGATTGTCCGTCTTTCCCAGAAAGCATAAAGGGAGAGTGCAAGTGTGCACTACACCCGCTCTCAATGGTCTCCACGCGGACTTATGCCCTAAGGGCGGAAATTGACTAGAGTCGCCACCTAGTTTGACCTAAGATACTAGGAAGGAAGGGAGGGAGGGTTCTAAGAACCGTTGGTTGACTCTGAAATTGTTGCCTACGGATAGGACTTATCTGGTCATTTGCAGAGATTCTATTGTGGGTTCGCACTAGGTTACACCCCTTAGAAGTGGCAACGACCATGACTTTCGGATTGGTGCCTGAGGAAATCTCGGTCTCCAATTGTCGGGATTGCCTTCTTTCAAAACCCTTTTTAGAGAGATTCATTTAAAAGCCAAGGATAGGATCAGGACGAGATGTGAGAAAACGAGTGGATGAGGTGAGCTTTTCTGCCGAGCCAGCACCATGAAGGGGAATTGACGGATTCGAATGAGTATGGAATGAAAGATTAGGAGTCTGATTTTGAGAGTTGAAGAAGTCGAGGGTTTGTGGGAGTCAGAGGGGATTTGAATGTTTGACAGACATGGATACCACCTTAGAGTGGGAAAAGGGGGTTTTGATTGGAATGGAGTCGCACCCTATGTGGGTTGCCTACGTACTCAACACCCTGTTAGATCAGACCTTACATGGTTTAAGGCTTGAAGGATGGTTGAGTTTTTGAGGTGAGATGGCTGAGTGCAAAAGGGTATTTTGATTGATGTGGGGTCGCACCCTGTATGGGTTGCCTACGTACTCAACTCCCTGTTGAGATCAGACCTTACGTAGTTCAGTTTTTTGGGTTTTGGAAGTTTTGAAGGGTTTGAAGTTTAGGTGTGAGAGATTAGTCTGTGAGACGCTCGGGTCAATGAGACGGTTGGGATGTTCATGTAGTGGGAGTAATAGGATGTCAAGGCCTATGAGACGCTCGGGTCTGTGAGACGCTTGAATTTTAAAATGGTGGAGAAATTGAGATGTTCGAGTCTGTGAGGCGCTCGGGCCTGTGAGACTATAGAAGTTTGAAAGAAGTCGGGATTTGAGAGATGATTTGAGTTTGGAATAATTTGGAGTTTAGATAATGATTTGAGTGTGTGAGGCAATTGATGTTTGGGTGGAGATCCCAGGTGTTTCAGGTTCGAGATTCCAATAGAGTTGAGGTTTGGGATGTTCCAGGATTTGAAATGAGATGATGATGGGTTGAGTTGTTTAGAGGAATAATCATCAAAATTGTCTCTCTAAAGTTTTTAAAACCGAAAAATTGTTTTTTGTTGTAAAAGGGCGGATAATCCCGACGGATTACCCTATGTACCCCCTCGAACACGACACTTAATTAATGGTAAGTGCCGAGGCTCGAAAGATGGGGCAATGAATTTATGTCAAAAAATAGGATTTAGAGAGAAACACCATGAATGAGATGTTCTCGGTCAAACCCTAATAACGTCTCTAACTCCCGGGTTTAAAACATTAAAAGCCGAAAATACAGAAATCGAGTAGAAGGGAGTTAGATGATTCTAAAATCTCGGCTACAACTAGGAAGGTCGGTACTTCCCTAGCACCCCGCCTTGTAAAAATATAGGCTGCAATTAGGGGAGGTTTGTCACCCTAATGCCCCACCTAAAGAGATCCAGACTTCGACAAGGGAGATCACGACCCCAGTGCCCCGCCACGGATTTTTATTTTGGAAAGGAAGACAAGTGAGGATTCTCAATGAGGAAACACTGATTTTGAGAAATGTCTTAGGAGAAAACTTTCTGTATATGTGAGAAGAACTTTCTACATTTGAGAAGAGTTTTCTGTGATGTGAGAAGAGTTTTTCCTTTAAAATTCCACAAAATGGCTTCTTTGAAATCTGAAAATCTTGATGAAACTTGGTGTGGAGGGTGATTTTTCGGTATGAGGGGGGTCTATCTAAATATGGTCTGACTAAAAGCCTAGATCCTAGAAATTGCCATTCTGTGGAGGGTGAAAACCCGTTATTCATGGCAGCCCTCAAATACCTACTACATCGTCCGTCTTTCCCAGAAAGCATAAAGGGGAATGCAAGTGTGCACTACACCCGCTCTCAATGGGCTCCACGCGGACTTATGCCCTAAGGGCGGAATTGACTAGAGTCGCCACCTAGTTTGACCTAAGGAACTAGGAAGGGAGGAGAAGGGTTCTAAGAACCGTTAACTGACTCTGAGATTATTGCCTATGGATAGGGCTTATCTGGTCATGTCAGAGATTCTGTGTGGGTTCGCACTGGGTTACACCCCTTAGAAGTGGCAACGACCACGACTTAGGATTGGTGCCCGAGGAAACCTCGGTCTCCAATTGTCGGGATTACCTTCTTTCAAAACCTTTTTAGAGAGATTCATTCAAAAACCAAGGATAGGATTGAGTGCGGGTTGAGGATTAGATGATTTAGAAGAGAAGAAGAATAGGCTAGTCTTGGATTTGGTTTGATTGAAGCATTGAGAGGTTTTGATTGTTTTGAGAGGCTTGAGGTTATTTTGGCTTTCACGGGGATTAAGAGGATGATGGGAGTTTTGAGGAGTAATTGGTCATTTGTGGTGGAGTTAAGAGGTTTCGGATTATTTGGTGGAATTGAGTTGTTTGTGTTTGTGAAGTTCAGATCTTGAAATGGTCGGGTTTTTGAAGTGTTTTGGGAAGTTGAAAGTGCTGAAGAGAAACTCGGGTTTTCAAAACGATCGAGTATGGAAGAGGATGCTTGGTTTACAGGTGTTCGGATTTTGAAGATGTTTCAGATTTCTGAGAGCCTTCAGGAATTGGAGGTCCTATATGACTTAGAGTTGGTTCAGAGGAGGAATGAGAAGTGTTTATGGGTCCTAGAGCTTTAATGGAAATGTTAGATTGGTTTATTCAGAATTGTCTCTCTTGAAGTTTTTTTTTAAAACCGAAGAAATCATTTTTTGTTGTAAAAGGGCGGATAATCCCAAGGGATTACCCTATGTACCCCCTCGAACATAACACTTAATTGATGATAAGTGCCAAGGCTCGAAAGATGGGGCAATGAATTTATGTCGAAAGATAAGATTCAGAGAGAAACACCATGAATAAGATGTTCTCGGTCGAACCCTAATAACGTCTCTAACTCCCGGGTTTTAAAACATTAAAAACCGAAAACATTGAAATCGAGCGGAAGGGAGTTAGACGATTCTAAAATCCCGGCTGCAACTAGGAAGGTTGTCACTTCCCTAGCACCCCGCCTTGTAAAAATCCAGGCTGCAATTAGGGGAGGTTTGTCACCCTAATGCCCCGCCTAAAGAGATCCAGACTGCGACAAGGGAAGGTTATAACCCCAGTGCCCCGCCTCGGATTTTTATTTTGGGAAGGAAGACAAGTGATGTTCTAACCATGGAGGAAATGTTTTGAAGGGGTTAGACATTCCTTGCTCCCCGAAAACAATTTATTTGGATTCGAAAACAAAGTCAAAAAGACTTTCAAAGTTGTTCGGAATTCTCGACGAGGAAACACTGATTTTGAGAAATGCTTTTAGGAGAAAACTTTCTGTATATGTGAGAAGAACTTTCTGCAATAGAGAAGAGTTTTCTGTGATGTGAGAAGAGTTTTTCCTTTTTAAATTCCACAAAATGGTTTCTTTGAAAACTTGATGAGACTTGAATAAAATGATGGTTTTGAAATTCTTTTTGGTTTTTGGATTTTGAAAAGGATTTACAAGTGAGTGAATTGAAAGGAATCGGGTTTGAAACATGTGTTGGAACTGATTTGGTTTGACTTGTATTGGAAGATGAACCGGGTCAATGTTCGGGTTTGGTCAATGATTGGGTCAAGGTTTTGGTCAAGGTCAAAGTTTTTTGGTCAAAGTCAACGTTCGGTCAATTTTCAGGTCAAAGGTCAACCTTTGGTACAAGGTTTGATTCTTGTGGACTTAACTTGATTTTTGTGGACTTAGGCTTGCTTGATTTTGTGGACTTAGGCTTTGTGGACTTGGGCCTTATTTGAGACATGGGTCTTTTATGGTTTTGGGCTTTCTTGGTTTGGGCCTTGGGTTTGGGATTCGGGTTTTGGGCCTTGGGTTTGGGCTTCGGGTTTGGGCCTTGGGTTTGGGCTTCGGGTTTGGGCCTTGGGTTTGGGCTTCGGGTTTTGGGCCTTGGGTTTGGGCTTTGGGTTTTGGGCCTTGGGCTTCAAGTTTGGTAATGAGCCGAATGGGTGATGGGTCGAATTTGGGCCTTGGGCCTTGGGGTTTGGGTCTTGGGCTAATGGGCCGGATCGGACTAACGGGCCACTTGGGCTTTTGGGCCGAGTAGAGTGTTGGGCTGGACTTGGACTTTTGGGCCGAATGGAGTGTTGGGCTGGACTTGGGCTTTTGGCCGAGTGGAGTGTTGGGCTGGACTTGGGCCAAGTGGAGTGTGGGGCCGGACTTGGACTTTGGGCCAGGTTGAGAGTTGAATTTGGGTCGAATGGGTGATGGGCCGAATTTGGGCTTTGGGCCAGTTTGAGAGTTGGATTTGGGCCGAATGGGTGATGGGCTGAATTTGGGCTTCGGGCCAGTTTGAGAGTTGGATTTGGGCCGAATGGGTGATGGGCCGAATGGGTGATGGGCCGAATTTGGGCTTCGGGCCAGGTGTGGGCATTTGGGCCAAGTGTGGGTATTTGGGCCGAGATTGTTTTGGGTCAAGCGTGGGCATGGTTTATGGGCTGAGGTTGTGTTTGGGTTTGGGCAGGATTGGACTTGGTAATGGGCCGAATGAGCTTGGGCTAGGTAATGGGCCGAATGGGCTTGGGCTTGGTTATAGGCCGAATGGGCTTGGGCTTGGTAATGGGCCGAATGAGCTTGGGCTAGGTAATGGGCCGAATGGGCTTGGGCTTGGTAATGATGTTTTTGGGCCTTGGGTTTGGTAATGATGTTTTTGGGCCTTGGGTTTCTATTTTTGGGCCTTGGGTCAGGTTAAGGGTTGGATTTGGGTTATGGGGTGATCATGAAATTGAGCCCATTTTCCTTTGGGCTTTGAGAAAGAATTTCCAATAAATGGGCCGAATGAGAGTCCAACTGAGACTAATGGCTAAGAACTCAAGACGTGTCCGGATGAAGATTAATTGTATTTACAAAAAGATGGGATTTTTATTCATTGTACATTTTATTCTGAAATTAGAGGATGATTTGGAAAGTTTTAAGGAAACCGGGTATTCCTCGAATGGACCGTGTCTAGGACCCGTATGCATCGAGGATACCCCAAACCTAAAGTTTTTCTAAAGTGGGCCTCAAGGGCCCAATAAGAGGGACAACCTAATGGGCTTTCTATGGTCACCTGCCCCAGCCCGTTTGGCTGTTTATGAACTGGGCCTGAAACGAAATTAAATTTGGGCCAAGGGTTATCAGGCCCAAACAGGTCCAGCCCATCAAGATGAAACAGCAATGTAGATATGAATTCCAAAAGCTAAGGGACCGTGCAAATAACACATATATAACATGGAGTTTAAAAGCGATCAAGGTGGGACCCTATGCATGAATTTCGAAAGTCACCTAAGCAAATTATGTACACATAAAAGGCGGTTCAGAAGCTAATACACGCAGAAACAAATCCTCAAAGCTGCTGAGTGCCAAGTCAGATTTATTTAACCCTAGACTCTCAATAGCGCACCAACAAAATGAATCCTAATGTGTGGGTTGCTAGTCAATTGTTATCCTCACACTATTCTTATCTTTCAATGGTCAAGCATAGGTCGAAAATAAGAGAAAAAAGTCCGAGAGGTGTAAAATATAGAGGGCGGGGTATATACAGCAGAAATAACAAATTAAACTAGGAAAAGGTTATCAGATTAACACAAAACATTACTTAGTCCAGGCTAAACAGATCCTACAAACCGACAGAAAATGAGGATCCTAACTGTGGGTTTCTAATTCATTGTTACTTACTTCTCTCTATTGTGTATCTTTCAGTGGCCATGTAAGGGTTCACAAGCAAGAGAGCTAAACCAACAGGAAAAGGTAAGTATGCAGAACACGAATCATAGCACACAAAAACTGGAACGGGCTCTGAAATGAACAATCAACTGAACTCCACTTAGTCTATGCTAATCTGAAATAAGTAAACAGGCTCGCATGGATCTGGTGTAACCAAACTAGGAATGCAGTGTAGCTTATTCTCAAATAAGAAACAGAGAACAAATTTAACAGAGAGCAGACATGGGTTTCAACATACAAACATGCATCAATCATCATATCTGATAGATTTTCAGTTTAGGGTGAAATACCAGGAATGGAGATACGGACTCCCTGCAAGACAATAAACATAAAATTGAAACAGAAGCAGAATAGCAACAACAGAAAGTTAGTCCACACGGTTTTGAATAAAATTCTGATTGGCACAAAGGAAGGTTTAGAGATACAGACTTCACTTATGTAGATCGGAACCGCATGAAATTTGAGTACGTTTTTCCCTGGGTCGTAAACTTACACACCAACCTCATCCAGGAACACTTAATAGCAGAGGAGTAGATTTACCAAGGAGAAGGTGTACAAATGAGCGATATAAAAGGTAGGTTATCAATCTTTCTGCTCAGATCGAGAACAGATAGACAACCGGACAGATTCTTCACTAATAACCAGAGCCTTAGACCAACATGATTCAAGAGCAATATCACCATAGCAGAAGAAGATTTGTTTCAGCGAGTGACAGTAATGCAACAACGGGCTCGGTACTCGAATAATACGTATGAGGCAGAAGGGGAAGAAAACCATAGCCAGAGAATAACGTTTACCTCTCTAATATCAACATGCAATGTGGTAACAGATTAAAACCCAGCTCGGGTTCCGCCGAGATTAACAAGGAAAAAGACGATGGAACTAGTATCACGCCGAACTGAAGTTCACGGCTGATTCTTCACGAAGGAAGTAGAACATCCGGTGTTTCAGAAAGGGTTTAGGCAAACAGAAAAAGGAAAGGTAACACCATCTCCTGCAACTTTCGAACCCATGAACTCATTGTTTGAGGTCTGGTATTCATCGAGCCCATTGGCAAATCAAGACGACAAAAATTCGAAGAGTGTTCGGCTTGTATAAAAAAAAGAGGATTACAAAAACCAAACCTATGATGGAGGCTTGGTGTTTGTTCGAAGCCAACGTGCAGAATCCAAAATTATGAACACGAGTTATTAAAAAAATCGAAAGGGGAATGGGGCTAGGAATATGGGGGCTGGTATCGACATCGGAAACTCGTTTCCGGAAAACCCATGCCTCGCCAGTTCCTCTTAGCCAGTGCCGGAATGGATCAAATGACAAGTCCGATGAACAAGTGGAAAACAAAAAAAAACAGAGACAGAGAGAGAGAGACCCATATCAGAGGGGGAGATGAAACCCAGAAGATGCTTTCTCTTCAGAACCGAAGCTGACCTACTTACTCGTTAAGTCGAATCCGAGGAGGGTTAGGGCGAGATTTCTAATGGACGTCAATGTGTGGAGTGTCGATTGAGGAGTTTTTTTTTTGGGGTGATTCACGACGGGAGAACGAAAGGGGAATCGAAGATCGAAGGAGAAAAGGGTTCTGGGTTTTTTCTTCGTTCTTCACGCTTGAACTGGGAATATCCAGAGCAAACAGAGAATGAGACAATGAGAATAAAAATCGGGATCAATGCCGGCTTTTTTAAAACGTGAGTTTACTGTAGGGTTTTGAGAATGTTTTATAATGTGAGAATGGGGTGCGTGAACATGTGGCACACTAGGGTTTCACTAGATGAATGTGGGCCTTTTTAAGGAATTAAAACGGACCCAAACTGGGAGAGTCCAACATTTACAAAATTTGAGATTTTCAAAATAAAAAAGCTTCCACCGAGTTTCGAACTTGGCACCTAGTGACCTCCTCTCACGCTCTCTACCGGATGAGCTAGGACAATATTCAGTAAGTGGAGCGACGAAATAAAAGAAGCCATATCGCGAGTTAAGGCAAAATAAAAGAGCAAACCTTCGCCCGTGACAAGAATCGAACCCGAGACCCATGGGTTATATCCGAGAGTGTTCTAACCAGTTATGCTAGATTAGATTTCAGTGTACACATGAGAAGAAAGATACAAGAGTCCTGATTTCGACTGGGTAACTCTTCTGAAAAAAAAGCTACCAATTCCAAAGAAATGCACACTAAAGGTGAGAAGATTAATCTAATGACATGAAAGTATGGAATACAATTACAATAAGATTCCAAAACTTAAAGATATAAAATAAAAGAAAAACATATGTACATGAATTAATGAAAATTAATGCTCGTAATGAAGATAAAACACTCAAAGTAAATAGAAAATAAAGGTGGTAAGAAGACACACGAAATAATAAAAATAGTGGCGGTAAAACGAAAAAAGTCAAGAAGAAATAACAAATATTAATAAAGTATAAATCGATCGAACACGTAAAATAATACAAGGTAATAACAAAACCGTGAAATGCTTTAAAACAAAAACAACAAAATGTGTACACAAAATGAAGCAGGTTGAAACGGATTACAAAAAAAGGCTCGTGCTTCCTTTCCCATAGGGATGTGAGGTTTAAAAGCCGGCAAAAAGGAAATTCCTTTGGTTGAAAACGGAGACGACCGCCTTGTTTCTAGAAGCATGTTTATTTTCGCATTTTTGTTTTAAAATAAAACGGGTGAGAATTTTTGGTGTCTACAGATGGCTCCCCTTGATTCAATTCTGCAATAGAAGGCTTGCAGAATTGGATCAAGGTTAACGGGGCGCCAAAAATTCTCACTAAGGTTTTATGCGTGCACCGAGATGCGGTTGCAAATGGAACATTATACGAATGCAACGGGAAAAAATTACATGATAGTGGGATGCACGAGGACTTATGACGAGCCTCTACTAGACCTCTTGACATCTAGTCATAGGACTTATGACGAGCCTATAATGCCATTAAAAGTACGAGGACTTATGACGAGCCTCAACTAGACCTCTTGACATCTAGTTATAGGACTTACGACGAGCCTATGATACTAACAATTAGATTGATTGGGGCGCACGAGGACTTATGACGAGCCTCAACTAGACCTCTTGACATCTAGCTATAGGACTTATGATGAGCCTATAATGCAATTGAAAGTACGAGGACTTATGACGAGCCTCAACTAGACCTCTTGACATCTAGTCATAGGACTTATGACGAGCCTATGATACTAACAATTAGATTGATTGGGGTGCACGAGGACTTATGACGAGCCTCAACTAGACCTCTTGACATCTAGCTATAGGACTTATGACGAGCCTATAATGCAATTGAAAGTACGAGGACTTATGACGAGCCTCAACTAGACCTCTTGACATCTAGTCATAGGACTTATGACGAGCCTATGATACTAACAATTAGATTGATTGGGGTGCACGAGGACTTATGACGAGCCTCAACTAGACCTCTTGACATCTAGCTATAGGACTTATGACGAGCCTATAATGCAATTGAAAGTACGAGGACTTATGACGAGCCTCAACTAGACCTCTTGACATCTAGTCATAGGACTTATGACGAGCCTATGATACTAACAATTAGATTGATTGGGGTGCACGAGGACTTATGACGAGCCTCAACTAGACCTCTTAACATCTAGCTATAGGACTTATGACGAGCCTATAATGCAATTGAAAGTACGAGGACTTATGACGAGTCTCAACTAGACCTCTTGACATCTAGTCATAGGACTTATGACGAGCCTATGATACTAACAATTAGATTGATTGGGGTGCACGAGGACTTATGACGAGCCTCAACTAGACCTCTTGACATCTAGCTATAAGACTTATGACGAGCCTATAATGCAATTGAAAGTACGAGGACTTATGACGAGCCTCAACTAGACCTCTTGACATCTAGTCATAGGACTTATGACGAGCCTATGATACTTTGTGGGGTTGTACGAAACCCGCTGCTTGGAGTGGTTGATTTGAGGATGACTTTGATTGTGGATTGATTTGTGATTGGATGCTTTTCGGTTGCTCCTGTGAAGGAAGTGATAGATGTTGCCCTTGGCTTTGCCAGTGTGGGACTTTTGTTTTGATTTTGTTTTGACAGTCTCGCCCGATGCGTACTGTAGTTTCGGGATCCAGTAGGACTCTTGGCTCTAGAGTTCGAGATGGCTCCGATTTGATATGTGATTCCCTTGAGCAACGACTCTGGGTTGGTTGATAGGTTCGGGTTCGATATGATCTGATGGCTCCGGTATGATCGGATGGCTCCAATTTCGCCTCGAGATGCTCCTCTCGATTGAGACGGGTTTCTTCATAGAGTGATGGCACTGGCATTGTAGTTCGAGGGGAGGAGGGGTTTTTTTGGGACGGGGTCGCACCCTGAGAGGGTTGCCTACGTACTCAACTCCCTGTTGAGATCAGACCTTACGTAGTTCATTATTTGGCGAGTGAGGAGTTCGGTGGTGAGGAGGAATGTCTTGCGGGGCATTTTCTTTGAGTGGCGCCCGAAGACTTTTGATCCTTTGTTTTGATGGATGTGCGTTCTGAGAGTGGTTGTCGTGCCGGTTGGTGAAGGAGACAGGCTCTGTGCTGTGGCTTCCCCTTCTAAAAGCATACTCATTTTCTCTTTCCGTGGTGTAGGATATTATGTCCGAACCGATGGATGCAAATCTATTCTACATGCATTTTTTTGAATTGGATATGATTGAATGCAACGAGGATGTCGTGTCAAGGTGAGCTCAGCCAAGAATTCTAGTTAAGTCAGATTAGTCATTTCTGAGCCACTTCTTTCTTGAAAAATCTTCCCGAAAGAGATCTCTCGGGGTCTCTCATACCTTTCTGTTTCCTTTCTTAAGGTCAGTTAGGCTTTCTTTAATCGGAGTGATGAACACTCGTTTTTTTTCTACCTTCCTGACTCTTTCTTGACACTCGTTTGTGCACGATTGTATTGACAAGATCGGACGCGTTGTGGCCTTTCATGTTTCAATTTGGTACTTTTCGAATCAAGCAAATACCATCTCTAAATTGGAGGTCTTTCGATAGGTTGTAACGGGGCTGCAGGGTATGTCATGGGACTGGAGGATTTGTTTGAGGATTGTGGAGCTTTGGTGCAACGGAGGATATGCTTCACCTTTGCCATGGATGGAGTGATTTTGGACTCCTTTCGCATTTGTGCGGATTATTATGTGCTCTCATTTTTATTTGCTACTTTCTTTGAGTAGTCTATTTGCATTTCTTCGTGTTGGACATTTCTGGGTCTCATCTATTTATCAAGTGTGGAGGCATCGAGTGGTGTGAGACTTTCATTTCCTCTCTTTGTATTTTGAGCGTTTTGTGCTCCGCTTCTCTCGTTTTCCTCTTTGGGTATCTCTTTCAAGCTTTCTTCCATGCTTTAAATGGTGGGGAAGAACCATGGCTCCAGCTCTTTTATCCTCTTTGCAGGGGTGAATGGTTGTGTGATGTGGGGTGGTATATCGTGGAGCTGTTTTCAAAAGATTCTCAATGAAAGGCTCAGCGGGGTTCACTAAGGGATCGTTTTCAGGGTCAATAAGGCTTTTGGCCTTGTGGAGGTTTTCTTCGATCCTAGGTGCCTCGTCATCCCTATTGACAGATAATTGTTTCCTCTACTATTCCCAAATTTTGACATGAATGGTAACGCGCTTTTCTCATCAATATTTAGTTCCGTGAAGGGAATCCTCACCTGGTGCTTTGAAATTTAAATGCATCAAGCTCTGGGTTTTGCACGCTCTGTGTTTCTCTCATGCACTCAACTCTCACGGGAGGTTAGAGATCCTTTCAAGACCTCTTCGGGGAAAATGATACAAGAATTCGGCGGCCTTTGATGACTTATGTGACTTTCCTAGAATTAAAGATCGAGATGCACCTCGACACTAGGGATATGCAATGCAAATGCAATTAAGCTAAACCTAATGCAGATGATAATGATAACTTTTGTGTGGATGCATTTTTTTTATGGATGCATTTTTGTGGATGCATTTTTGGATTTTTGGATGAATGCGTGTGTTTTTTTTTTTTTTGGTTTTTTGACGGTTCAGACATAATATCGTTTCAGCCGGTCAAGATTGACAAGGCTTTGAAATTCTTCCCGTCCAAATCTGTCAGTAATACAGCACCATGAGGGGTTATTTCTTTGACCAGATAAGGGCCCACCCAGTTCGGTCTGAACTTCCCTCGTGGGTCTGGTAAATCTTTCCTCAGCTCTTTTAGGACGAGATCACCCACTTGGATGTTTCGTTCTTTGACCCTTTTGTTGAACGCTCTAGCCATTCTCTTCTGGTAACCCTGGATGTGATATAATGCTGTAGGCGTTTTTCATCAAGAAGAGCAAGACTGTCATAGCGCTGTTGCAACCAGTCACTTTCAGCAATTTTCAGTTCGTTAGTGACCCGAAGAGTTGGAATTTCAAGCTCGATTGGCAAACACATTCTGACCCATACACCAAGGAATACGGGTGGCTCCGTTGCAGTTCTGACAGTAGTTCGGTAACCCCAGAGAGCGTAGTGTAGCTTTTCTGGCCAATCTCTGTACGTTTCGACCATTTTTGACAGTGCACTCTTTACGGCTTTGTTGGCGGCTTCGACCGCTCCGTTGTCTGAGGTCTGTATGGAGATGATCTGTGGTAACGGATGTTGTATTTTTCCATGACCCGGATAGTGTCTCCGTCGAATTGGGGACCGTTCTGATACGAACTCTGATGGAACCCCGTATCGGCATATGATCTCGCTCGATGAACTGGGCAACTTGCTTTGATCCGATGTTCGCGAACGACCGTGCCTCTACCCATTTGCTGAAATAGTCTATCGCTACAAGGATGTAGCGGTGTCCATTTGAAGCTTTGGGGTGGATTTCTCCAATGATGTCGATTCCCTATATAGAGAACGGCCAAGGAGCCGCTATGGCTGTCAGGGTAGAGGAGGCAGGTGTTGCAAGTTAGCATGGGTCTGACACTTGGCGCACTTTTTCACGAATTCGTGACAATCGGCTTCCATTGTTGTCCAGTAGTACCCTAGTCTGAGGATTTTCCGGGATAGGGAATGTCCTCCAGCATGGGTCCCGCATACTCCCTCGTGGACGTCCTCGACGATCTTATCAGCCTCTTTTCGGGTCACACACAAGTGTTGGACTCCATTCGGCATTCTCTTGTAGACCCTGGTTCCGCAGACCACATACTGATTTGACATTCTTCTTAGCGCATGCGGTCCTGCTTAGTGGCTTCTGGCGGATACTCTCCTCTTCTAAGGAAATTCTCGATGTCCACAAACCACTCATCCTCGACTTCCCCGTTCGATGGCTCCAATCTCAAACGAGGGTATTAGTCATGGTTATCCACAAGGGGAAGTATAGTGAACCGGTACTTGGACTACTGAAGCCAAGAGGCTAAAGAGTCGCAAAGATGTTCTGGCTCCGGTTCACATGCTTGAAAGTCATTTCGAAAGCAGGTGATTAGGTGAAAGGTAGTCATGGTAGGGGATCAATCGTTCTTCTCTGATCTCCCAAGTCTGGTTGACTTGCGAAATAACGAGATTAGAATCGCCAAAGACCTCCAACTCCTCCACTTGCAGTTCTAACGCCATTTCAAGTCCCAGGATGCAGGCTTCGTATTCCGCCATGTTATTGGTGACTGGGTAATTGATTTTTACCGCAGCTGGAAGCAAATCTCCCTCAGGATGGATCAACAAGATTCCGGCCCCTTTACCCTTATGGTTGACGGCACCATCGAAGTACAACCTCCAACGAGTTTTCCGTAATGTCATGATTTGTTCATCCGGGAAATCGTCATTTCCGAAGAACTCGGATGCTACAGGGCATTCTGCTAGATGTTCAGCTATGGCACTCCCTTTGATTGAATTTTGAAAGTGATATCGAATTCAGACAATAATAGGGACCATCTGGATAAGCGACCGTCAAAATTGGCTTTTCCAGAAGGTACTTTATAGGGTTCATGCGTGCGATCAGATGAACCTCTTGCCCTAACAAGTAGTGCCTCAACTTCTTCGTAGCCCAGACCAAAGCAGCACAGAATTTGTGGATGTCAGAGTATCGTGTTTCTGCATCGACCCATTTCTTGCTGATATGGTAGATCGACTTTTCACGCGGTGGGGATCCTTGTTCCTGGGCTAGCATGGCGCCCATGGATGTTTCCCGAGCTGTCAGGTAAAGAATCATTGGCTTACCCTCCTGGGGGGTACCAAGACGGGCGGGTTCTGCAAATAGGTTTTGATCTTCTCAAAGGCTTCCTGACACTGCTCATTCCAGACCTTAGATGTCTTTCTTCAACAGACGGAAGATAGGCTCACAGGTCTCGTTAGCTGCATGATGAATCTTCTGATGTACTGACTTCTGCCTAAGAAACCCTGATTTCTTTTTCGGTCTTCGGAGGAGGCATTTCTTGAATGGCCTTTATCTTTTCTGGGTCTACCTCGATTCCCGGGTAGTGATCATGAAGCCCAAAAGCTTTCCTCCGGTCACTCCGAATGTACATTTCTCGGGGTTTAGCTTCATTTGGTACTTCCGCATCCGATCAAAGAACTTTCTCAGGTTTCAAGTGGTCCTCCCGTTGGGCAGCTTTGACAATCATGTCATCTACGTATACCTCCACTTCCTTGTGAATCATATCATGCAATAAGGTAGTGGCGGCCCTTTGATACGTGGCTCCGGCATTTTTCAAGCCAAAGGGCATGTTCACGTAACAAAAGGTTCCCCACTGTGTAATAAAGATGTTTTTCCTGATCTTCTACAGCCATTCGGATCTGGTTGTAACCGAAAACCTCCATGAATGACAGTAGTGCATGTTGGGCAGTATTGTCAACAAGGATATCAATGTGGGTAAGGGAAAGCTGTCTTTGGGGCTGGCCTCGTTTAAGTCCCGAAATCGTCAATACTCGCACCTTTCCATTTTTCTTTGGGACGGCTACGATATTGGCCAATCGGGGTAATTGACGACCCGAATGAAGCCACACGTAACAATTCTCAACTTCCTCTTTCACTTTCAATTGGTGCTCAGGTTTCATTCTCTCAACGTTGTTTCTTAGGTTTGGCATTATACAACGGTATTCGGTGTTGGACAATGTCGGGGTCAATCCCCGGCATGTCTGCATAGCTCCAAGCAAAAAATCGACATATTCAATTAGCAGGGAAGTCAAGTCACGTTTTTCCGTTTCACTCAGACCCAAACCGACTTGTAAAGTTTTGGGTTATCAGGTGTTCCGATATTTATTGCTACAGTGTCCTCCACAATCTGAGTGTGGGTGGAATATTGTTCTGTGGGAGGCATACTCTCCTCGTCATATTCCTCTTCTTCGGCCTCATAATTTTGCATTGAATCAAGTGACAAGAGATGAATTTTCTGAATAAACTGAATTTTCATTAATATTCGAAGAGTTGGGTAACTCGTGATTGTCAGAAAATTGCCACCATTTTTACAACGGAAAATAAATGGTGGCTCCCCCCTCTTCCTTCTTCATCGAAATTAAAAGATATCATCCTCATCATCAGCACTAGAACTACTGCTATCACTACTGCTACTGCTATCACTATCAACTAGAATGACTGAATAGGCTCTGGGAAAATCAGCTCCTCTCTCTTATGATAGACGACAAGACACGCTCCATGGCCATCACCGAGGGTGCGGGGTCCTTGATGACTGGTTTGGTCGTGACACTGCTCTCCGCTGCATCCTCGGGCATTCCTTGGTTGCATCCCTTGTCGTCATGGTCTTCAAGGCATGAGTAGAGGAAGAAAGTGGTCGACCAGCTCTCCCACTCCATTGTCTCCTGACTTCCCTGAGCTTGAACTGCTTTCTGCTTATCACAACTCACAGATACACATGGTTCAAGGTTAACTGGTAGAAAAAATCTATGGGGATTCTTACATGTGAATCTGTCAACATCATACCTGGCATTTCTGTGAATCCTAACCCGGCTCCTCGGCCTCCAGCATATGGTGCTAACGGCTCTACCATGCCCTGTAGCTCCTTTCCTAATCCATTCCCCTGTTTGTAGCCCATCCGAGACATCATGTGCTGTGATGCGGGGCTATAGACACTAGGGTCGAAGTAGAGAGGAGTGATGAAAGAAGTTTGACTTACCTGCTGCGCCGGTTTCGCCACTGTGAACCCCCCAAGGGTTAGCTCCCGTTGACCTGGCGCTTTGATCTCGAACAGTTGGGATTCATTCCTTGCCTCTCCTAGCACCTCCACGATCCGTCCTCCATGCTTAAACTTGAGCTTTTGGTGGACTACTGAGGGCACACCCTTGATTTGGTCAATGAAATTCCGGCCCAACAGTAAGTTGAAGGTGGAAGAAATATCGATGACCATCACTTCGATAGAGAAGGAGGCATCCTCGATTAGGATTGGCAGGGTGATCATCCCCAACACTTTTCTGTGGCTGTTATCGTATGCGCTTAAAGTCATCTCCACAGGTTTGAGATCGTTATACCCCATGTGTCGAGCAACACGCAGCGGACAGACGTTTACTTCAGCACCGTCATCGATGAGCGTCTTGGGGACATTGAAACCCCCAGCTTTTACAGATATGTAAGGGCTCGTCCAGATTGGCGGGAGATTTCCTCATCTGTGAAGGTGATTGCCATAGCAGGGGTTGGGTCAAGTGGGCTACATGGTGTCTACACTGACCGTTTGTTTCTTATCCATTTTAAGATGTCGGGCCACTGCATTCTTGTGTTCCTCTGACATGGTCAACAGGGACCAGATTGTGATTGGGATGCTCGTGCTCTTCAACTTCTTGAGCAATTCTTCTTCTCCAGCCAATTTACTTTCCGATTCACTCAAAGTGAGATCATGCACTTTCTGGGGTAATGACGCGGCCTCTTCAGCAAGCTCGACCGGCTTGTAGTGTTTTCCTGAACGGGTAAGATGGTGAGTCTGACTTAGATCTTCATCTTTGATCAAAAGAGGTGCCCTGATCGGGGTTACCGCAGGCGGACCATCATCTTCGTTGGTGATCAGGATGACACTGCACTCAGAAATTCTCCTTCCTCGCCTTTCGGCAACCTTCTGTCGGCACCAAGCTTCTACCACCTCCAATGCTTTCATAGTGTTGTAGAGCTCTCGTGCCTCAAAATTCAGTCCCACGAGTAACTCAAGGTTCTTTTCCATTTGCCGTCCTACTATCAGTAGAGCGATGATAGACACCCTTCCTTGTCCTACCAGACGCTCGACTGTAGCACGTATCTCATGCGTCATAGCTAGATATTCATGCATTTGCGGTTGAACATCATGCTGGATTTCTGGACGACGAACTCGGAAGGCGTCTAGCTCCGGAGATAGTACGATTGGAGGGGGTGTGCTTCGGTTGCCTGGCTCAGAGGAATTCTCAATGGCATGGATCCTTATGATTCTGCTAACATCTGATTCTTCTCTCCTTCTCCTATCAGCTCACATATTCACATGCTTGGGGATGGAGTTGTTCTGAGTATTCGGATAGTTTCGGATTTTCGGGAATTCACCTCCCCAGCGTCGATCAAGTCCTGAATGGCATGCCGCAAGGCCCGGCAATTATCAGTACTATGTCCCTTGATCATGTGATACTCACATAGGCTGTTGAGGTCAAGCCCCATCTAAGTGACTCCGGGTTTCGGATTCGGGTGCCTCATAGAATCCACTCTCTTCAACTTCTCGTAGGCTTTGCCCATCGGCATCCTAGACTTGTGTAATTTCTCTTGGCTGGACTGGTAACTGCTCGGTGGTGGAGTTGCAGAATAACTTGAGTGACCCACTAACTTGGGCTTGAAATACTGGTGGTTGGGATTGATTGGTTGACGGGGTAGGAACAAACTTACTGCCTGTGTCTGTCTTAGGCTGCTGTTTTGGTAGTTTGACTGTCGGGGAAATGATCCTGGAAGCCAAGACCTTTCAACTTTCCGGCCAGAGCTAGCTCTTCTAGCCGTGGCAGCTGCTTTCAGATGTTTGAAGTCACAAATCCCCAAGGATTTGAGGTGATCGAACAAGGATTTTCTAGACAATCGATTATGATTCTGATTTGTTCATCTTCACTGGGGCGGTCTAACATCAGGCCCGCCTTCTCTCTCCATCTAGTGATGAACTCCATCACCGTCTCGTGATTTCTTGGTCTCATTGTCTCTAGGTCTCCTGGTGACCCCTAGGTGAGTGTTATAACTGTACTGCTCCACGAAAGCCTGGTAGACCTCTTCCAACTTTTTCCCTGAGAAATCCATTCTTGATACCCAAGTTTGGGCTGACCCTTCAAGATAACTGGGGAAACAGATTATCTTCATCTCATCATCTAGCCCATACATAGTCATGACCCGGTCAAACTGGGCGAGATGGTCTGGGGTCCCCTTTCCCCTAGTACTTAGAGATTTCTGGCAGTTTTAGATTTTCGGGCAATTTGGAGTTGGCTTTAGTTGGAACTGACGAAAACCCAACATCTTGGCTCTTCCCCGAGCTGCATCTCTGCTAGTAGCTCTTCTTTCAGGGATTTCTTCATTTGATTGAGGTCAAGTGGAAGGTGTTCAGCAGGCGGGGCTTGGTTGTAACCATGAATCAAATGGTTAGATGGTTGGGGTAACAGTTGGGTCTGGGGAATTGCTTCCTCAAAACGGACAGCATGTCCGGGGGTGGTGTACTGGTATTGATTGAGTTGGATGGGGTAGTGTGTGTGGTGAGTTGGGATGAATGAATTCTGGTTGTTTGGCTTGATATAGATGGGCTGTTTGGACAGTGGCTCCAGCGGGTGGGAACGGTGGTAGTCTGGGGAAGGTGGTTGGTACTGTAGGGACCGTGGTCATGATTGGAGGTGGCATGGGTGCTCCTGAGAGTAGGTCAGCCGTTTGAAAAGTTGTGGTCACTGGGTGGATGATGGTACGCCTTCCCTGTGGTGGTTGTGGCATGTGGTGTTGAACATAGGGTTTTGATTGCTCCAGACTCGGTTGGGGTGTGGGGAGTCCTCAATATAATCTCATCGGGGTCAGTAAGTATGGTCTTTCCCTTGGCTGACCTCTCTTGCGCAATTGCTCTTCTAGCGCTCAATATCCTGTTTCAGCATTTCTCGTTCTTGTTGACTGTTCTAGCATACGGTAGAGAACACTTGGATCAGGAAGACGTAGGCCACCCGCTAGCTCCTACGACTGCACTAGCCTCAACAGCGAGATGGTTGGGGCACCTTCTGAGGCAGTTGGATTAATCAGATTTGGATCCATAGTTTCAGATGAGGTTTCGGTCGCGGTGTATCACTAGCCAGCCTCCCGGGAATCTCTTTTCCACAGTCGAGTAATGTTGGTAAAATTGGAAGAAAACTCCTGACGCTCTGCTCTGCTCTGGTTGGTTTCTGCGATACCAGGGAATATGGAACGCATGGAAGATGTCAGTATGATGTAACTTAAAAACGATAAGAGGGAAAAAGGAGGTCATCCCCGATGTTGGTGAAACGAGGTATTTCAAAATTAAATCCTTTTGTAAAATGATAAAGCGGAAAAGGCGCACAAGCCGATTTCCATTTCCAAGAATAAACGTCATACTATTTCATTGCTCAATCGCGATTGCATATGTCGGGGAAAATGGGGGTTACATCCGAGTTCATAGGGGAAAACATAATGTTAGATAATATTACATAGCCGAACTCCACGATAAGGGGAAGGGGAGTTACATCCAAATTCAAAAGAGGGGAAAACTACATCCGAATAGTCAAATTTGATTACATAGCCGAACTCCACATAAGGGGGAAGGGGAGTTACATCCAAATTTAAAAGGGAAAACTACATCCGAATAGTCAAATTTGATTACATAGCCGAACTCCATAATAAGGGGGAAGGGGAGTTACATCCAAATTAAAAAGGGTGAATTTCTACTAGTAACGGGTGATAGCATAGGAGATCAACCGATAGTCTTCTGCCGCTTGCACTCCTCTTTCTCCCTCTTTCTTTCCTGACGGGTAGTGGGAATCGGTTGCAGGTCCTCCACAATCGGCAGTCGTGGATCTTGGGTGACTGCTGAGTGGTGCGGGTCATAAGCACTTTTTATCATCCGATCGACGCGCATAGTCAACCATGTTTGATACTCTTGCTCAAACCAAAGTACTTAATCTTGAAGATGGCCCACTTCATTCCGGAGTTATAAACCCCAGCAATGTAGTTGATGCTACTATCTGTGTACCGACGATCTACCGAGACATTGCTTCTGGCTCCGGGTACGGTCTGCTCTCGACCGAATTGGCGCATCGCTCTGAAGGGAAAGATAGTGATAAACCTTTCTAGGCCTAGCAATGTCAGCCCATCCTCCTGATGAGCTGATTGAACAGTTCCCCCTTGAACATCCCAGTCACGCAAAATCCAATTAATCTGCCAATCATAACAACGGTCCATAAAGTAAGCTCTCCATCCTGCTTCAGGCTTTTGTGCTCGCTTCCGGGCAGTCGGGAAAGTATCTATATTCACCACTTTATACACCTCCACCTTCTTCATCAGCCCAAGGTGATCAAACAACCATATTTGGAGAAGGAGCGGGCTTCCTAAGAAAAAGGTTTCCAAGGCTCCGGACTCCTTCCAGCGGTCCAAAGCTCTCACCATCTCGGCCACGACCACCGTCCCGATACTTTTTCCTTCTTCTAAGGCCTTCAGCAGGTAGATTACTCGTGGGTTGATCCTCAAGTCTCTTTGTCGAAACAGATAAAGCCCCATGATGCAGAGGTCAAGCACTCGCCTTTTGGTGCTTTTGGGATAGTATGGTTGGTAGAATTGTTGCAGGAGATCTCGCAGGCGTATGCTCATGCTACCAAAACTTTCAACCTCCTCGATCCTTACCCCCAGAAAATCAGCTGCAAACTTCGGAGTATGCGATCGCTCGACGGGGATGGTGGGCATCTTTTGATGGGGCTTGATCTTAAGCAGTGCATCCATCTCAGCAGGCAAGATAATCAACTCTTGGAGGTTGAAGCGGTACAGATGGTCCGTCGAATCCCAATAAGTGACTGACTCGAACAAGGCTTCATAGTCAACGGCCACTCTACACATTCTGGCAAGTCCAGCCAGCAGCGGCTCGTCAGGGCCTTTCATCTGAGCGCAGTAGTCCCTGAGTTCCTTGGCAAAGGTCGACTCCTGGTGACGCTCCACTTGGTAGGGGGTCATTGGAGCTTGTCCTTCACTGGGTCTTTCCTCTGCCCTGCTTCTGTTCACTTTCCTAGGGCACTTCTTCTCTCCAGGCACTGGCACTAGTCTGTTCATCATTTTGTCCTGCAAAAAAGAGGAAATAAAATGGAAAAGAAAGGGAGAGAATATGATAAGTAAGAGTCGGGGGAACGATTAAGCAATTACTAGTATGACCCGTTTATCCTTGGAAATGGAAATTAGTTTTGAAAACTAATTTTGAGAGAGGGTTTGAAAAGTCATTTTGAAAGTGGTTTTGCTAAAATCGGTTTTTGAAAAGGTTTTGAATATCGGTTTTGATTTTGAAGTAAAGGAGTTTAGGTTTCAAAACTCTTGAATGGTAGCAAGTAAAACAGTTTTGACACAAGTGAGAATTCCGAACGTTTTAAAACAGATTGGTTCGAGAAAAAGGTTTGCACACATGTATTGCGTATAGTAAATCGTGGCTATGTTTGATGTGGAGCTGAGTGCGAATGATTGGGATAATCACCTTCCAGACTAGCCACACGAGTCACGGCCGGTGATTATCACAACATACTCACTTTTGGAAAACTTGGGGAAGCACTGCATGGGAACAGGTCTCCCATTGTCTGCACGGTCAGGTGTGTCTAAAGTCCAAATTATTCACTGACTACGTTGTGCCATGTATGGGTATCCGGTAAATACGGGATCCTCTATGGACGTGTAGCGTGACATTGGGCTTTAGAGACACCCGTGGTGCAGCGGAATCATGGAGAGCTGAGCCCATGCAATCCTCAGGGAAAGGCAAAGGGTGGTCAGACAGACGGCATACAAAGGGGGTGACTACCCATAAGCCCATCTTAGACACCGGATAAGGCAGCTGGACACTGAAGGCTCATGGCTCACTATATGCTGGTTTAGACTCGGGTAACGGAGGATGTTTTGGATCATGAGCTTCAAGGCGTTGGTCTTGGACCGTATTACCTCGTGGGTTAACTCCTTCTAGGAAGGACCCAACTCATGGGGAATCAACCGTGGACCGGTTGGGATCCCGTGACTCGTGGACAAATCGGGTGACACAGAGGAATGCATGTCCTATGCTACCCGATGCAACAATGGGTTGACTCCTTCTAGGAAGGCCCCATTTACAAAAGTAATAAATAAGCAATAAATATTATGTCATGCATGAAGAGCAGTAAACATAAAACAGTAAACACACAACAATAAACACACAAAAGTGAAGCATGCAAATGGTAAAGCACACATGGCACTCAAGGCCAATCTGAACTCTGAACTCTCATCCTAACTATCCTCTCAAACACACTCTAAGTGTGGAGTAGAGTAGTCCTAGCGGCTTTAGAATGAATCTCTTGAAGGTTTTGAAAGAAGTGGGGAATCCTGACAATTTTGAATGGAGTTCAGTCTTCCTTGAGTTTGAAAAAACTTACTCAAGTTTTCCCCAGCAGAGTCGCCATTCTGTGGAGGGTGATTTTTCGGTATGAGGGGGGGTCTATCTAAATATGGTCTGACTAAAAGCCTAGATCCTAGAAATTGCCATTCTGTGGAGGGTGAAAACCCGTTATTCATGGCATCCCTCAAATACCTACTACATCGTCCGTCTTTCCCAGAAAGCATAAGGGGATGCAAGTGTGCACTACACCCGCTCTCAATGGGCTCCACGCGGACTTATGCCCTAAGGCGGAATTGACTAGAGTCGCCACCTAGTTTGACCTAAGGAACTAGGAAGGGAGGAGAAGGGTTCTAAGAACCGTTAATGACTCTGAGATTATTGCCTATGGATAGGACTTATCTGGTCATGTCAGAGATTCTGTGTGGGTTCGCACTGGGTTACACCCCTTAGAAGTGGCAACGACCACGACTTCGGATTGGTGCCCGAGGAAACCTCGGTCTCCAATTGTCGGGATTACCTTCTTTCAAAACCTTTTTAGAGAGATTCATTCAAAAACCAAGGATAGGATTGAGTGCGGGTGAGGATTAGATGATTTAGAAGAGAAGAAGAATAGGCTAGTCTTGGATTTGGTTTGATTGAAGCATTGAGAGGTTTTGATTGTTTTGAGAGGCTTGAGGTTATTTTGGCTTTCACGGGATTAAGAGGATGATGGGAGTTTTGAGGAGTAATTGGTCATTTGTGGTGGAGTTAAGGGTTTCGGATTATGGTGGAATTGAGTTGTTTGTGTTTGTGAAGTTCGGATCTTGAAATGGTCGGGTTTTTGAAGTGTTTTGGGAAGTTGAAAGTGCTGAAGAGAAACTCGGGTTTTCAAAACGATCGAGTATGGAAGAGGATGCTTGGTTTACAGGTGTTCGGATTTTGAAGATGTTTCAGATTTCTGAGAGCCTTCAGGAATTGGAGGTCCTTATGACTTAGAGTTGGTTCAGAGGAGGAATGAGAAGTGTTTATGGGTCCTAGAGCTTTAATGGAAATGTTAGATTGGTTTATTCAAAATTGTCTCTCTTGAAGTTTTTTTTTAAAACCGAAGAAATCATTTTTTGTTGTAAAAGGGCGGATAATCCCAAGGGATTACCCTATGTACCCCCTCGAACATAACACTTAATTGATGATAAGTGCCAAGGCTCGAAAGATGGGGCAATGAATTTATGTCGAAGAAAGATAGAGAGAGAGAAACACCATGAATAAGATGTTCTCGGTCGAACCCTAATAACGTCTCTAACTCCCGGGTTTTAAAACATTAAAAACCGAAAACATTGAAATCGAGCGGAAGGGAGTTAGACGATTCTAAAATCCCGGCTGCAACTAGGAAGGTTGTCACTTCCCTAGCACCCCGCCTTGTAAAAATCCAGGCTGCAATTAGGGGAGGTTTGTCACCCTAATGCCCCGCCTAAAGAGATCCAGACTGCGACAAGGGAAGGTTATAACCCCAGTGCCCCGCCTCGGATTTTTATTTTGGGAAGGAAGACAAGTGATGTTCTAACCATGGAGGAAATGTTTTGAAGGGGTTAGACATTCCTTGCTCCCCGAAAACAATTTATTTGGATTCGAAAACAAAGTAAAAGACTTTGAAAGTTGTTCGGAATTCTCGACGAGGAAACACTGATTTTGAGAAATGCTTTTAGGAGAAAACTTTATGTATATGTGAGAAGAACTTTCTGCAATAGAGAAGAGTTTTCTGTGATGTGAGAAGAGTTTTTCCTTTTTAAATTCCACAAAATGGTTTCTTTGAAAACTTGATGAGACTTGAATAAAATGATGGTTTTGAAATTCTTTTTGGTTTTTAGATTTTGAAAAGGATTTACAAGTGAGTGAATTGAAAGGAATCGGGTTTGAAACATGTGTTGGAACTTATTTGGTTTGACTTGTATTGGAAGATGAACCGGGTCAATGTTCGGGTTTGGTCAATGATTGGGTCAAGGTTTTGGTCAAGGTCAAAGTTTTCTGGTCAAAGTCAACGTTCGGTCAATTTTCAGGTCAAAGGTCAACCTTTGAAGGTTCTTTGTGGACTTAACTTGATTTTTGTGGACTTAGGCTTGCTTGATTTTGTGGACTTAGCTTTGTGGACTTGGGCCTTATTTGAGACATGGGTCTTTTATGGTTTGGCTTTCTTGGTTTCCTTGGTTTGGGCTTCGGGTTTGGGCCTTGGGTTTGGGCTTCGGGTTTGGGCCTTGGGTTTGGGCTTCGGGTTTTAGGCCTTGGGCTTCAAGTTTGGTAATGAGCCAATGGGTGATGGGTCGAATTTGGGCCTTGGGCCTTGGGGTTTGGGTCTTGGGCTAATGGGCCGGATCGGACTAACGGGCCACTTGGGCTTTTGGGCCGAGTAGAGTGTTGGGCTGGACTTGGACTTTTGGGCCGAATGGAGTGTTGGGCTGGACTTGGGCTTTTGGGCCGAGTGGAGTGTTGGGCTGGACTTGGGCCGAGTGGTGTGGGGCCGGACTTGGACTTTGGCCAGGTTGAGAGTTGAATTTGGGTCGAATGGGTGATGGGCGAATTTGGGCTTCGGGCCAGTTTGAGAGTTGGATTTGGGCCGAATGGGTGATGGGCCAAATTTGGGCTTCGGGCCAGTTTGAGAGTTGGATTTGGGCCGAATGGGTGATGGGCCGAATTTGGGCTTCGGGCCAGGTGTGGGCATTTGGGCCAAGTGTGGGTATTTGGGCCGAGATTGTTTTGGGTCAAGCGTGGGCATGGTTTGTGGGCTGAGGTTGTGTTTGGGTTTGGGCAGGATTGGACTTGGTAATGGGCCGAATGAGCTTGGGCTAGGTAATGGGCCGAATGGGCTTGGGCTTGGTAATGGGCCGAATGAGCTTGGGCTAGGTAATGGGCCGAATGGGCTTGGGCTTGGTAATGGGTCGAATGGGCTTGGGCTTGGTAATGATGTTTTTGGGCCTTGGGTTTGGTAATGATGTTTTTGGGCCTTGGGTTTCTGTTTTTGGGCCTTGGGTCAGGTTAAGGGTTGGATTTGGGTTATGGGGTGATCATGAAATTGAGCCCATTTTCCTTTGGGCTTGAGAAAGAATTTCCAATAAATGGGCCGAATGAGAGTCCAACTGAGACTAATGGCTAAGAACTCAAGACGTGTCCGATGAAGATTAATTGTATTTACAAAAAGATGGGATTTTTATTCATTGTACATTTTATTCTGAAATTAGAGGATGATTTGGAAAGTTTTAAGGAAACCGGGTATTCCTCGAATGGACCGTGTCTAGGACCCGTATGCATCGAGGATACCCCAAACCTAAAGTTTTTCTAAAGTGGGCCTCAAGGGCCCAATAAGAGGGACAACCTAATGGGCTTTCTATGGTCACCTGCCCCAGCCCGTTTGGCTGTTTAGAACTGGGCCTGAAACGAAATTAAATTTGGGCCAAGGGTTACCGGGCCCAAACAGGTCCAGCCCATCAAGATGAAACAGCAATGTAGATATGAATTCCAAAAGCTAAGGGACCGTGCAAATAACACATATATAACATGGAGTTAAAAGCGATCAAGGTGGGACCCTATGCATGAATTCGAAAGTCACCTAAGCAAATTATGTACACATAAAAGGCGGTTCAGAAGCTAATACACGCAGAAACAAATCCTCAAAGCTGCTGAGTGCCAAGTCAGATTTATTTAACCCTAGACTCTCAATAGCGCACCAACAAAATGAATCCTAATGTGTGGGTTGCTAGTCAATTGTTATCCTCACACTATTCTTATCTTTCAATGGTCAAGCATAGGTCGAAAATAAGAGAAAAAAGTCCGAGAGGTGTAAAATATAGAGGGCGGGGTATATACAACAGAAATAACAAATTAAACTAGGAAAAGGTTATCAGATTAACACCAAACATTACTTAGTCCAGGCTAAACAGATCCTACAAACCGACAGAAAATGAGGATCCTAACTGTGGGTTTCTAATTCATTGTTACTTCTCTCTATTGTGTATCTTTCAGTGGCCATGTAAGGGTTCACAAGCAAGAGAGCTAAACCAACAGGAAAAGGTAAGTATGCAGAACACGAATCATAGCACACAAAAACGGGAACGGGCTCTGAAATGAACAATCAACTGAACTCCACTTAGTCTATGCTAATCTGAAATAAGTAAACAGGCTCGCATGGATCTGGTGTAACCAAACTAGGAATGCAGTGTAGCTTATTCTCAAATAAGAAACATAGAACAAATTTAACAGAGAGCAGACATGGGTTTCAACATACAAACATGCATCAATCATCATATCTGATAGATTTTCAGTTTAGGGTGAAATACCAGGAATGGAGATACAGACTCCCTGCAAGACAATAAACATAAAATTGAAACAAAAGCAGAACAGCAACAACAGAAAGTTAGTCCACACGGTTTTGAATAAAATTCTGATTGGCACAAAGGAAGGTTTAGAGATACAGACTTGACTTATGTAGATCGGAACCGCATGAAATTTGAGTACGTTTTTCCCTGGGTCGTAAACTTACACACCAACCTCATCCAGGAACACTTAATAGCAGAGAAGTAGATTTACCAAGGAGAAGGTGTACAATGAGCGATATAAAAGGTAGGTTATCAATCTTTCTGCTCAGATCAAGAACAGATAGACAACCGGACAGATTCTTCACTAATAACCAGAGCCTTAGACCAACATGATTCAAGTGCAATATCACCATAGCAGTAGAAGATTTGTTTCAGCGAGTGACAGTAATGCAACAACGGGCTCGGTACTCGAATAATACGTATGAGGCAGAAGGGGAAGAAAACCATAGCCAGAGAATAACTTTTACCTCTCTAATATCAACATGCAATGTGGTAACAGATTAAAACCCAGCTCGGGTTCCGCCGAGATTAACAAGGAAAAGACGATGGAAACTGGTATCACGCCGAACTGAAGTTCACGGCTGATTCTTCACGAAGGAAGTAGAACATCCGGTGTTTCAGAAAGGGTTTAGGCAAACAGAAAAAGGAAAGGTAACACATCTCCTGCAACTTTCGAACCCATGAACTCATTGTTTGAGGTCTGGTATTCATCGAGCCCATTGGCAAATCAAGACGACAAAAATTCGAAGAGTGTTCGGCTTGTATAAAAAAAAGAGGATTACAAAAACCAAACCTATGATGGAGGCTTGGTGTTTGTTCGAAGCCAACGTGCAGAATCCAAAATTATGAACACGAGTTATTAAAAAAATCGAAAGGGGAATGGGGCTAGGAATATGGGGGCTGGTATCGACATCGGAAACTCGTTTCCGGAAAACCCATGCCTCGCCAGTTCCTCTTAGCCAGTGCCGGAATGGCTCAAATGACAAGTCCGATGAACAAGTGGAAAACCAAAAAAAACAGAGACAGAGAGACCCATATCCGAGGGGGAGATGAAACCCAGAAGATGCTTTCTCTTCAGAACCGAAGCTTACCTGCTTACTCGTTAAGTCGAATCCGAAGGAGGGTTAGGGTGAGATTTCTGATGGACGACAATGTGTGGAGTGTCGATTGAGGATTTTTTTTTTGGGTGATTCACGACGGGAGAACGAAAGGGGAATCGAAGATCGAAGGAGAAAAGGGTTCTGGGTTTTTCCTTCGTTCTTCACGCTTGAACTGGGAATATCCAGAGCAAACAGAGAATGAGACAATGAGAATAAAAATCGGGATCAATGCTGGCTTTTTTAAAACGTGAGTCTACTATAGGGTTTTGAGAATGTTTTATAATGTGAGAATGGGGTGCGTGAACATGTGGCACACTAGGGTTTCACTAGATGAATGTGGGCCTTTTTAAGGAATTAAAAAGGACCCAAACTGGGAGAGTCCAACATTTACAAAATTTGAGATTTTCAAAATAAAAAAGCTTCCACCGAGTTTCGAACTCGGCACCTAGTGACCTCCTCTCACGCTCTCTACCGAATGAGCTAGGACAATATTCAGTAAGTGGAGCGACGAAATAAAAGAAGAGCCATATCGCGAGTTAAGGCAAAATAAAAGAGCAAACCTTCGCCCGTGCCAAGAATCGAACCCGAGACCTATGGGTTATATCCGAAAGTGTTCTAACCAGTTATGCTAGATTAGATTTCAGTGTACACATGAGAAGAAAGATACAAGAGTCCTGATTTCGACTGGGTAACTCTTCTGAAAAAAAAAGCTACCAATTCCAAAGAAATGCACACTAAAGGTGAGAAGATTAATCTAATGACATGAAAGTATGGAATACAATTAAAATAAGATTCCAAAACTTAAAGAGATATAAAATAAAAGAAAAACATATGTACATGAATTAATGAAAATTAATGCTCGTAATGAAGATAAAACACTCAAAGTAAATAGAAAATAAAGGTGGTAAGAAGACACACGAAATAATAAAAATAGTGGCGGTAAAACAAAAAAAGTCAACAAGAAATAACAAATAATAATAAAGTATAAATCGATCGAACACGTAAAATAATACAAGGTAATAACAAAACCGTGAAATGCTTTAAAACAAAAACAACAAAATGTGTACACAAAATGAAGCAGGTTGAAACGGATTACGAAAAAAGGCTCGTGCTTCCTTTCCCATAGGGATGTGAGGTTTAAAAGCCGGGAAAAAGGAAATTCCTTTGGTTGAAAACGGAGACGACCGCCTTGTTTCTAGAAGCATGTTTATTTTCGCATTTTTGTTTTAAAATAAAACGGGTGAGAATTTTTGGTGTCTACACTTGGATAAAATGATGGTTTGATATTCTTTTTGGATTTTTGAGTTTGAAAGGAATTTACAAGTTGAGTGCGGATTGGATGAAATGGACTTGAATTTGAATTGAATGGAACTGGACTGAATTGAATTGGGCTGAATGAATTGAGTTTGAATTGGACTGAGTTAGAATTGAATTAGGTTTGAATTGAATTTGGGCCGGGATTGGAAGACAGGCCGGGTCAAAGTTCGGGTTAGTCCAAGCTGGATTGGGGTTCGAGTTTGAATTGGATTGGGGTTCGAGTTTGAATTGGATTGAGGTTCAAGCTTGCACTAGATTGAAGTTCGGGTTTGAATTGGATTGAGGTTCGAGTTTGAATTAGATTGAGGTTCAGTTGAATTGGGGTTCAAGTTTTAATTGGATTGGGGTTCGAGTTTGTATTGGATTGAGGTTCAAGCTTGAACTAGATTGAAGTTCGGGTTGGGTCAAAGTTGGGTCAAGGTCAAAATTTGGTCAAGGTCAAAATTTGGCCAAGGTCAACGTTTTTGGTCAAGGTCAACATTTGTTGGTCAATGTCAACATTTTTTGGTCAAGGTCAACATTTTTTGGTCAAGGTCAATATTTGTAGGTCAAGGTCAACATTTTTTGGTCAAGGTCAACGTTTTCTGGTCAAAGTCAAAGCTCAGGTTGGTCAAAGGTCAAAGTTTTGGGTCAAGGCTTAGGACTTGGATTATTTTCTGTGGACTTGGATTATTTGAAGTTGGATAACATTTCATGAGTGAGTTTTTTTTTTATGAGGATTTGGTTTGGGTTGGACTTGATGTGTTGGGTTAAAGGGATGATTTGTGGACTTGGGTCTATTTTGGACTCTAGGCCATGGGTTTTGAGTTTTGGGCCATGGGTAATGGGCCAGTTTTGGATTGGGCCGGGCTTGGATTGGGCCGGTTTTGGTGATGGGCCGATGTGGGTAATGGGCTGAGTTTGGGCTCGGGTCTGGGCTGTATTGGGCTTTTGGGCCTTAGAAAAGTGGGTCAGGTTTGGGCCTTGGTTGGGATTTTGGATTGAATTAGGTCAAATTGGGCCTTGGTCAAGGTTTGGGCTGGATTGGGCCTCAAACTGGGCCTTGATTTGGGTTTCAAAAATTAGGTTGTTTTGGAATTTAATTTGGAATGATTTTTGGGCCTCAAATTGAATAGATTTTTTGGGCCAAAGTGGGCTTTTCCTTTTGGACCAGATTGTTGGGCCATGAATGGGCTTCAAAGTGGGCCCAAAATAGGCTTGGCATGTGGACCAAAAATGGGTTTGAAAATTGGGCTGATCTTGGGCCTCGATTTATGAATTTGCTTTTTGACATTTTTTGAAGATTTGATTGTTTTGGATTTTTGAATTGATTTTAGAATTGAATATTGATTGTGGATTTTATTCTGACATTATGGATGATTTGGAAAATTTTAAGGAAAATAGGTATTCCTCACATGCACCGTGTCTAGGACCCGTATTCATGGAGGATACCCCAAACCTAAAGCTTTTCTACAAAGGGGTGACCTATAGGCTAACTAGGGTTTCCTATGTCTCGGGACTCTATATTGGGCTGGGCCCAACAATTACCAATGAAAAGATTTACAAGAGTCGTAAAGGCAATTACACGAAATTAACCACATACATTGTTTGGCACAGAAGGATGAGACTGCGCCTCATACGAAGTGATGATAAACAGACAAAATTGATGATTAAAGTGAAACTATGTCAGGTTATTCTTTTCCTCTTTCTAACTAGGTTGTAAAGGATTGGACGACATTAAGCTACTACCACCGGAACCAAGAGTTTGAACATTAGCATATGTGTCAGCTTTTGACTCTCAAATCAACTAATCCAATCACTAAATATTGCACCTGTTTTTTTATTCAAACCAGGAGAGAAGGTTCACTTAAAGCACTTCAAAATCTAAGTTGAAAGAGGATCAATTTTATTCATTCTTTATTTCCAGTTCTGTCTAAACAAGCAAACATGTCATACTGGTCTCTAAACGTAAACTTGATGAGCTAGGACCAGTGCTAAAACTTGGGTTATTTCTACTTAAGCAGGAGGCAAGCAAAACATTTGTCTGATTATACCAAAATCACCGGGTTGTTCAAACCAGTTTAACTTCAAGACTTGGGATGGAAAATCATAAATCAGGACCTAATCAAGCGAACACTTCTCCTTAAATAAAGGTAGGGTGTAATCTTACCAGCAATATAATTTCTATACCAGAAGTTGAACAAGAAAAATTAAACAGAAAACCAGCCTTATGTCTGAGTAGAAGTCAAACCAAATCCCTCTTTCAGCAATCCATGCGGGCCACGCTCAATCCAGGTCTCGGTATGGTGCTTTGAGCAAAAAAGTTAGAGAATGAAGATCTCACAAATATGCTCCTCTTTAGGCAAACCCTCTAAATGCAAAGTTCAGTCCATATTCAGATGTATCAAGTACCTCGGTCAAGTCATAATGTAAGAGTATTAGTGGGCTGTTAGAACAACCAAATTAGATGAGTAATAGCATACCAATCCCTAAATTAAAGACTGAACAAAAATCCACAAGGGAGTCCTCAGAGTCTTTAGCGTCTAATGATCTCAGTCCACAACAAATACCAATCGTACCTAATTCGTCATGAACTGAATCAATGAATACGAGATCGATGAAGTAAATCAAGAAATTAGGTCACACAACAGAAAATAAGAACGTGAAAATAGGCCTTAGTAAATCAGACACCAATTCTACCCATCGAAAGGAAAGATCTAGTAAACATAAATAACATAGGCGCTGTCTGGGTATTAGATCGAACTCAAAACCGAGAGTGAAAAACACGGTCAGGTTGGAACTGAACAAGGTCAACGAATACCAACACCCAAATGTAATATAGGAAGATTAACGCACTGAACTTAAACATGTCGGTCCAATCATGTAACTCAAGGGGTGAAACCACGAGAAGGCAGATTCATGGGGTCTGGGTAAGAGTCCCGCCATCGGATTATCAAGCACCGAGACAAAACAATTAGATAATCCAAAACAGAATAGACACCAGCAAGTCTTCTACGACAACCAAGGTTTTGTCTAACAAGGCAGTTTCAGTCAAAATAACCCAAAGAAGAAGGCGAGGTAAACACTACCGAGAGTGAAGAACATGATCCTGTATGTTCATTCATCGCGTGCTCATTTGTCTTGCAGAATTACCGACGAAGAGGGTGAAGAGAGGCGGTGGCTGTGTGCTTGGCTCGCCAGTTTGATTGCGAATTACTGGACGTGAAGAAAGGGCATAGCAGTTTTTTCTTGTTCGTCAGTCGAGCGACACTAAAGGAAGAAGAAAGATGGCTAGTGTTGCTTCCATTTTTGTTTGTCGGTTGAGTTCCCTTCGTCTTGACTCTGATTGAGCGAATACGGTGTGCGGGAGATGTAGGGATCGAGGGTGATCGGTGTAGTGGACAGAAAAACAATTAGAGGAAGAGGTTAAGTTTTCTGGGAGGAAGAATCGTAGATGCCGGTGGAGACGGGAGGTAGCGAGGAAACAGATGGAATGTGCTTGTTCCTTGTTCTGGGTCACGAGATTTGAGGGAGATAGAGGATCTTGCGGGTTCGGGTTTTTTGGATGAGAAGAAGCAGTGAGTCGGAGGTGGATGATGAGAAGAAGAAAAAAGAATCGAAGGAGAAGCCGAGGGAAGGAGATGGAGGCGTCGGCTGGGTTCTTCCAGGTGAAGGAAAAACAGGAGTCGGAGGTGGGTCAGAATGGAAGAATTCGAAGGGAATGGAGGTGGGCTGAGAAGAAGAGAAGATGATCGGGAGGGAGAAGAGGGATCGGTTTATTAATGGAGTTGGGTAACTTTCGAGTTTCTTCAGTTTTGAGTACCGAGGAATTCATCGAGAGAAGGTTGGGGGACAATCGGCTCTTTCCAACAAAAAACCCATATCGTCGTGTTGTAACCGGCTCTTTCAAGAAGATGCCCATGCTGTAGGGTTTTTGACTGATTATGGGCTTTATTTGGATCTGTAAATGAGACGGTTGGACCAGATTTCAGGGACATGGGCCGTGTTTGACTGGTGATCAAAACGGGCCTAAGGCCGCGTTTGGCACGCCTGACAGGAGTGAACAAAAATAAAAATCCTCCCCTTGCTAATTCCAAGATTCGAACCCAGGTCTGGTGGTTCACTCATGTACACTCTAGCCAGTTGTACTGTAACAAAGTTCGGTATACTAATGCGATAAATAAAACTAGAGTTCTATTGCATGCAGAATAAAACCATCCCCGGTTATTAGCAATTTTGAATCTGTGATCTATAGGTACCCAACTGAGCCTCCTAATCGGCTATGCTGACTCAAAACTCAACCTACAAATGTGAGAAAAAAATACTACAGTTTGAATTTAAACTGAATAAATCTACAAAAACGCTACAATTTTGAATATAAACATGCAATAAGAAGAAACGGTTTATCTAACAAAATGAAGTACTTCCTTCCTAAAAGTCATGAGATTATGGGGTGTAAGCAATAAAGTACAAAAGATAATAAAATATGCAATGACTGAAATAACGTATAAGTACATAAAATAATGAAATGGTACTAGTATGATGAAAGTAAAATACAAGTGAATGTGACAAAATAGGAAACGAATTAAATATGTACGAATAGCAGAAAATAAGACTGAATGAAAAGGAAATGGAATAAAATAATATATGAGTAAGCTTAATCAAATAAGCAACAAAATGAGGTACGCAAATAAAAATAATAATAGTAAAGGGCACATAAAATGATATAAATAACAATGAAAATGTTGATGATTACAATATATATATATATATATATATATATAGTAAATTCTAGAAGAAATTAAAAGTAGCAATAAATAGGATAAAAGAAGTAACAAAATAAAAGAAAACTGATAGGTGAGCAAAATAGGCAATGAGACAAAAGGGATGGGTTTAAAATCATATTGTCAATTGAAAATTTGTTTTCGGAAAATCGTGTTTTTATGAAATGCTTTGTTAAAGATTATAAAACGACGGTTTCATTTCGGCACGCACGCTAATATGTTTTGAAAAAGAAAGGCGACAACCCCTCTTATTTCGTTTCTTATTTCGGAATTTGCTTTATGGGGTGAGAATTTTTGGTGTCTACAGATGGCTCCCCTTGATTCAATTCTGCAAACCATTGCAGAATTGGATCAAGGTTGACGGAGCGCCAAAAATTCTCACTAAGGGTTTGAGGTCTATTAGGATGCGACCGTGAGTGTATGAAGGCGATTGAAAGTACGAGGACTTATGACGAGCCTCAGTTAGACCTCTTGACATCTAACCCTAGGACTTATGACGAGCCTAGGATACTAACAATCCGATTTGGTTTAGGGTGCACGAGGGCTTAGGAGTGCCTCAACTGGACCTCTTGATATCCAGTCCTAAGGCTTATGACGAGCCTAGAATGCGATTGAGAGTACGAGGACTTAGGAGTGCCTCAACTAGACCTCTTGATATCTAGCTATAGGACTTATGCCGAGCCTATAATACTAACAACCCGATTTGATTTAAGGTGCACAAGGGCTTAGGAGTGCCTCAACTGGACCTCTTGATATCCAGTCCTAGGGCTTATGAGGGCCTAGAATGCGATTGAGAGTACGAGGACTTAGGAGTGCCTCAACTAGACCTCTTGATATCTAGCTATAGGACTTATGCCGAGCCTATAATACTAACAACCCTATTTGATTTAAGGTGCACGAGGGCTTAGGAGTGCCTCAACTGGACCTCTTGATATCCAGTCCTAGGGCTTATGATGGGCCTAGAATGCGATTGAAAGTACGAGGACTTAGGAGTGCCTCAACTAGCCTCTTGATATCTAGCTATAGGACTCATGCCGAGCCTATAATACCAACAACCCGATTTGATTTAAGGTGCACGAGGGCTTAGGAGTGCCTCAACTGGACCTCTTGATATCCAGTCCTAGGGCTTATGACGGGTCTAGAATGCGATTGAAAGTACGAGGACTTAGGAGTGTCTCAACTAGACCTCTTGATATCTAGCTATAGGAATTATGCCGAGCCTATAATACCAACAACTCGATTCGATTTAAGGTGCACGAGGGCTTAGGAGTGCCTCAACTGGATCTCTTGATATCCATTCCTAGGGCTTATGACGGGCCTAGAATGCGATTTGAAAGTACAAGGACTTAGAAGTGCCTCAACTAGACCTCTTGACATCTAGCTATAGGACTTATGATGAGCCTATAATACTTTGATGGAGTTGTACGAAACTCGCTGTGGTGAAAGCTTGATCTGAATTTGTTTGTGGTGGTAGATTGATTTGAGGATGGCTTTGATTGTGGATTGATCCAGGATTGGATGCTTTTTGGTTGTTTTTGTGAGGGGTGTGATAGTCGAATGTTTTTCGTTGATGTGGCCCTTGACTTTGTCAGTGTGGGACTTGTGCTTTGGTTTTTCTTTGACAGTCGCGCCCGATGTGCACTATGGTTTCGGGATTAGATAGAACTCTTGGCTCCAGAGTTTCGAGATGGCTCCAGTATGGCTCCTGAGTTTTTTTTGTGTTTTGGTTTTGGTGATTTTGTAATCGGTCTTTGAATGGATGTTTTTTTTGAATGAGTGACTTTGAGAACTCGACGGTTCCGATATGATTGGGTGACTTCGATATGATTCGAGGGCTCCGGTATGATCGGATGGCTCCGGTGCGGTCAAATGGCTCCGGTTTGATTTTTGATTCCCTTGCGAGCAACGGCTCTGGGATGGTTGGTGGGTTTTGATTTAGGTTGAGATTTTCGGGATGGTTGGTGGGTTTCAATTTGGATTGAGATTTTGAGTCGAGTGGCAGGTCGATGTGATTTGTGTACTTTGATGTGGTTTACAAATTTTTTTTGTTGTGGATGAATGGTTTTGGTATGGATTTTGAATCAAGTGGTGGATCGATGTGATTTACTGTGGTTGACAGTTTTTTTGTGGATGAATGGCTTTAGTACGGCCTGTAGACACCAAAAATTCTCACCCCATAAAGCAAAATTCAAGAAAATGCATAAAATAAGAAGGTTGTCGCCTTTCTTTTTGAAACATATTCATGTACATACCAAAACGAAACTGTCATTTTATGACAAATTTTTTAAATCAATTTTCAAAGCATCTGTTTTCAAACCTGTCCCTTTCTGTCATTTACTTATTTTACTATCTTATTACTGATTTATTTCATGTTAGTCAGTCCTGTTATATTCGCTTATTTTGCCTTTTCGTTTTAGTTTGGTTCATGTTATTTTGTTACCTGTGTTTTTATCTCATTTCCTTTCATTAGTACTTGTATTTGTATTTCTTTATTAGTACTTGTTTGTATTTTGTCTTTATCATTATTATTTTAGAATCATTTTCATCATTTTATGTACATTTCATTTTGTCGCTAATTCAATTAAACTTCATTTTCTCATTTATTTTCTGAATTATGAATTAGCATGACTGGTTTGCGTATTCGTTGAGCAAGCTATTGATCTTGAGTTCAAACTAGACTGGGAGCGATATCAGTAGGTAAATTTTGTTTTAAATTCCAGTCAAACCAAACCTTTGAAGTCTAGTCAAATTCGAGCCCAGTCCACCCCCAGCCCAAAATGGCCTATTGTCCGGCCCACTGACAACCCAAGCCAGCCCAGAGGCAGTCAGCACTAAACACTAGCCGACCAAACCAATTAAAAATCCTACTTGTCGCCTGATATCCGGTTGTGGAGGGTGATTTTTCGGTATGAGGGGGTCTATCTAAATGGTTCTGGCTAAAATCCTAGATCCTAGAAACTGCCATTCTGTGGAGGGTAAGAACCCGTTATTCTTGGCATCCCTCAAATACCTACTTTATCGTCCGTCTTTCCCAGAAAACTTAAGGGGAATGCTAGTGAGCACTACACCCGCTCTCAATGGGCTCCACGCGGACTTATGCCTCTATAAGGTGGAATTGACTAGAGTCGCCACCTAGTTTGACCTAAGGAACTAGGAAGGGAGGAGAAGGGTTCTAAGAACCGTTAATTGACTCTGATGATTTGTTGCCTATGGATAGGACTTATCTGATCATACTAGAGATTCTGTGTGGGTTCGCACTGGGTTACACCCCTTAGAAGTGGCAACGACCACGACTTCGGATTGGTGCCCGAGGAAACCTCGGTCTCCAATTGTCGGGATTGCCTTCTTTCAAAACCTTTTTAGAGAGATTCATTTAAAAGCCAAAGATAGGATCAAAAGAGGAGTGAGGAAAGGGATGATTTCGAAGAGTTAAGAATAGGCTGGTCTTGGAGTCGGTTTGGTTGGAGTGTGAGAGGTTTTAATTGTTCCGAGAGATTTGAGGTTGTTTCAGGCCTTCACGAAATTAATAAGGTGATAGGAGTTTTGAGGAGCAAAAAAGTCATTATATTTTGGAGTCAAGGGGTGTTCGGATCATTTGCTGGAGTTAAGGAGTTTTTGGTCATTTTGTAGAGCCTGGGGGTATTTTGGTCATTTTGTAGAGCTGAGGGGTATTTTATTCATTTTTGTGAAGCTGAGAGGTGTTCGGATTCTTTGATGGAATTGAGGAGTATTTCGTGTTCATAAAGTTTGGATTTTTGAAAGGTCAAAATTTTTGAGGTGGACGGGAAGTCGAAAGTGTTGATGGAGTGTAAAGGAGGATGTTTGGTTTATAGGTGTTCGGATTTCTAAAGATGTTTCAGGTTTCCGGGAGTCTTCAAGAATTGGAGGTCCTATTTGACTTAGGGTTGGTTCAGAGGAGGGTTGAGAATTGTTTATGGGTCCTAGAGCTCTAATGGGAATGTTGGATTGGCTGATTCAGAATTGTCTCTCTTAAGTTTTTTAAAACCGAAAAATCATTTTTGTTGTAAAAGGGCGGATAATCCCGAGGGATTACCCTATGTACCCCCTCGAACACGACACTTTATTAATGGAAAGTGCCGAGGCTCGAAAGATGGGGCAATGAATTTATGTCGAAAAAATAGGATTCAGAGAGAAACATCATGAATGAGATGTTCTCGGTCGAACCCTAATAACGTCTCTAACTCCCGGGTTTTAAAACATTTAAAAACTGAAAACATTGAAATCGAATGGAAGGGAGTTAGATGATTCTAAAATCCCGGCTGCGACTAGGAAGGTCGTTCCTTCCCTAGCACCCCGCCTTGTAAAAATCTAGGCTGCAATTAGAGGAGGTTTGTCACCCTAATGCCCTACCTAAAGAGATCCAGACTGCGACAAGGGAGGTTATGACCCCAGTGCCCCGCCTCGGATTTTTTATATTTGGGAAGGAAGACAAGTGATGTCCTAACCATGGAGGAAATGTTTTGAAGGGGTTAGGCATTTCTTGCTCCCCGAAAACAATTTATTTTGGAGTTTGAAAACTGAGTTAGAAAATCTTTGAAGTTGTTCGGAATTCTCTATTGAAGAAACACTGATTTTGAGAAATGTTTTTGGAGAAAACCTTCTGTATATGTGAGAAGAACTTTCTGCGTTTGAGAAGAGTTTTCTGTGATGTGAGAAGAGTTTTTCTTTTAAAATTCCACAAAATGATTTCTTCGAAAACTCGATGAAATTTGAATAAAGCGATGGTTTGAAATTCTTTTTGGTTTTTGGATTTTAAAAGGGATTTACAAGTTGAATGAATAATTGAAAGAGGGATCGGGCTTGAAAAATATGTTGGAATTGGTTTGATTTGGTATTGGAAGATGAGTCGGGTCAACATTCGGGTTTGTTCAATGATTGGGTCAAGGTTTTTGGTCAAGGTCAACATTTTTGGTCAAGGTCAATGCTTTTGGTCAGGGTCAACACTTTGGTCAAGGTCAACATTTGGTCAAAGCTAGACCGGGTCAAAGTGAGGTTGGTCAAGGTTCGATCAGGTCAAAGCTTGAGGTCAAAGGTCAATCTTCAGGTCAAAGGTCAACCTTTGGATCTTAACTTGATTTTTCTTGCGGACTTAAGCTTGATTCTTTGTGGACTTTGGGCCTTGTTTGAGACATGGGCCTTTAATGGTCTTGGGTTGTTGTTTGAGTTGGTGTGAGTCTTTTGATTTGGGGCTAGATTGGGCTTTTGATTCATGGGCCCGATTTGGGCCTTGGGGGGTTGGGTTGTGGACTTCGGGTTCGGGTCATGGGCTTCGGGTTTGGGCCTTGGGGGTTGGGTTGTGGACTTCGGGTTCGGGTCATGGGCTTCGGGTTTGGGCCATGGGCTTTGGGTTTTGGACTTGGGCTATGGGCCACGGGTTTGGGCCGAATGTGGGTTTTGGGCCAAGATGGATTTGGGTCTTAGATTTGGACGGTGGGCCGTTTGGGCTTTGGGCCGGTGGTGGGCCGTTTGGGCTTTGGGTTTTGGACTTGGGCCATAGGCCACGGGTTTGGGCCGGATGTGGGTTTTGGGCCAAGATGGATTTGGGTCTTAGATTTGGACGGTGGGCCGTTTGGGCTTTGGGCCGGTGGTGGGCCGTTTGGGCTTTGGGTTTTGGACTTGGGCTATGGGCCACAGGTTTGGGCCGAATGTGGGTTTTGGGCCAAGATGGATTTGGGTCTCAGATTTGGACGGTGGGCCGTTTGGGCTTTGGGCCGGTGGTGGGCCGTTTGGGCTTTGGGTTTTGGACTTGGGCTATGGGCCACGGGTTTGGGCCGAATGTGGGTTTTGGGCCAAGAGGGATTTGGGTCTCAGATTTGGACGGTGGGCCGTTTGGGCTTTGGGCGGTGGTGGCCGTTTGGGCTTTGGGTTGGACTTGGGCTATGGGCCACGGGTTTGGGCAGAATGTGGGTTTTTGGGCCAAGAGGGATTGGGTCTTAGATTGGACGGTGGGCCATTTGGGCTTTGGGACGGTGGTGGGCCGTTTGGGCTTTGGGTTTTGGACTTGGCTAGGGCCACGGGTTTGGGCCGAATGTGGGTTTTGGGCCAAGAGGGATTGGGTCTCAGATTTGGACGGTGGGCCGTTTGGGCTTTGGGCCGGTGGTGGTGGGCCGTTTGGCTTTGGGTTTTGGACTTGGGCTATGGGCCACGGGTTTGGGCCGAATGTGGGTTTTGGGCCAAGAGGGATTTGGGTCTTAGATTTGGACGGTGGGCCGTTTGGGCTTTGGGCCGGTGGTGGGCCGTTTGGGCTTTGGGTTTTGGACTTGGGCTATAGGCCACGGGTTTGGGCCGAATGTGGGTTTTGGGCCAAGACGGATTTGGGTCTTAGATTTGGACGGTGGGCCGTTTGGGCTTTGGGCCGGTGGTGGGTTTTGGGCTTTGGGCCGGAGGTGGGCCGTTTGGGCCTTGGGCCGAGATTGGGAAGTAGTGGGCCGAGATTGGGAAGTAGTGGGCCGGGTTTGAGGAGTAGTGGGCCGGGTTTGAGGAGTAGTGGGCCGGGTTTGAGGAGTAGTGGGCCGGGTTTGAGGAGTAGTGGGCCGGGTTTGAGGAGTAGTGGGCCGGGTTTGAGGAGTAGTGGGCCGGGTTTGAGGAGTAGTGGGCCGGGCTTTGTGTTTGGGCTGAAGCAAGGCAATTGGGCCAACTTGAAGAAATCAGAAAGGGTTTTGAAAAGTTCAATCAAAGTCGGAATAAAAAAAGAATGACGAAAAATCCGAGAGACAATTTAGGACTTGGTTTAATCTTGGAGGATTCGGAAGGAATGATGGGTCAACTAGGATGAATTTTGAAAATACTATTATTATTTACAAAATTATTAATAAAGTGTGGTTTGGGTTTAGGGATCACCCAACTTGTTAGGTGGGACCATGGCTCACCTAAATTAGGGTTCACCCTCTATCCTAAGGCTTGGTCCTAAAGGTCTAGTAACTAGGGCTTAGTAAATAGATTAATATATACAAGGATTTAAACAGAAACTGTAAACATGTACAAATAAAGGATAAAACATGTACAAATAAGCGCAGGTTAAGGACACGGATCAAAACAGAAAATTATAAGTGAGCAGAAAACTGTGAACAAAACATGTACATGAATAACCGGTGAGCAAAATGATTTGAAACTTGAATACAGAGAAAGTCATGGGTCGCTTAAACAAAACAGACAGAGACCTAGAACAAACGGATCAAATTTTCTTTTTAATCACTTCTGCTCAACGTTCTTTAAAGCCAAAGTTGAGTTGTTTATTAACCTACCCAATTATGTGGAAAAGTCGAATGGTACAAATATGACATATATTTCCAGTCGGGATTTACAGACATGCTTCATAACAACACAAAGAAAGTTCTGACTATTCGCATACGGATATTGCCCAGTTCTAACTCTTTGATGGATCAAACACTTGCAGAGAGAAATGCGGACTTAACAGCCAAAACCAAACCCCGCATCATTTTTGTTTGTGATGCATCAGTCTATCAACCGAATTGTCAAGAGAAACAGGAGACATAACAGATTCAGAGTTAACATTACACACCGTGGATATAAACATCAGCAAATAAGCAACCGGACTGAGCAGTTTCAGAGGTAAAACGAACGTTAAAACTAGGCATAAACATCAAGAGACAGGTAGGAAGCAGACAATGTTTCACTAGTGAAATCAACAGATAACAAGAGTTAGAGTTTAGTACCGAGAGGGAGTACAGAAATCTCCTGCAAGCAACTCAAAACCAAAAGAGACTAAACAGAGCATTAGTTCTTGATACACAAATAAGCTGGGTAACAGGCAAAACAAAACTCTAGACAGCAACCCAATCTTTGCGGGTTCACCCATGGATTAAAATCGAATCACCAAACGGGATGAGCAAATCAAATGCTCCCTCTGAATCTACCGCAGCTTAGGCACGAATATAATTAACAACGATGACTTATCCAGTTCCAAAGGGGGATTAAGGGTAACATAAACAGATTCTAAGACTGAGAACAGATCAGTCTACTCTCCTTCACAAGCTAGTATCAAAGCCGAGTATGAACAGGTGGGTTTAATCGTAAAAGCCGGTAGAGTAATGCTTTCGCCTCTGTCCATGGACTTCAAACATCCATACCAGATTTAGTATCCTTTCATGCCAACAGGGAGTAAAGATGGCGAAACCGGAGTTCATCAAAATCGATTCTCAAAACCTTAGGAGAACTTGAAAGAAACCCCCACAGAAAAAAACAAAAACAACATAGTTTTCTCTACAATTTTCGAAAAACCCATGGACCATTTTTGGGGTCTGGTATTCACGGTAGCACTTCTCGTAAACGACGAGAAGATAAAAAAAGGGTATGACGACTTGTTTGTAGGTTTTAATGAATCCAAAATCTATTAGACTTGGCATTCATTTGCAGTCGAAAACGAAAATAAAGCACGGCGACGAAAATCTTGACGTTTTTTCTTTGAAACACAGAGGAAACGAGTCTAGAGTGCGAGAGTTGATATTAACGTCGGAAATTAGTTCCTAGAACCACATCCCTCGCATCCAGTAGAGCCATTGCCGATCGGCTCACTTGGCAAAAATCGAAGAGGAGAAGTACGAGAGGAGAAACATGCAGAACGAAATGAGTTAAGATGAAACTTACTCTGCCGGTAAATCACAACCGAAATCGAGATACGAAGGAAACAGGTAGTATCGGCTTATGGGATGCAGCTTCGAGGGGGAAAAATGGTAGTTCCTCGAGGAAGAAGAGAAGCCGGTTCTGAATGTTTTCAGTTTTCGTCGTTTCAAAATGGGAAGGAGGTAAAACGATGAGCAGGAAGAGTATCGATCGGGACTTGTGTCTGCTGAGTAGTAAAAAAACGTGGGTATGGGTTTTGATTTCAAAAGTTCCAGGAAGGGAATGTTCCAATGAAGAGAATGTTCGGCTCGTAATAATCTGTCTGCACTAGGGTTTGATGTGTTTTTAATAATATGGGGTATAGACAGATGTCTTGCTAGGTTCACTTTGAGACATGGGCTTATCGTTGTCTTCATTTCGGGCTAACCAAGGACAGGCCCAACGAGGGCTTTAAAAAAAAAGAACAGCAAAAAGGCAGGCGGGTTGGCATTTGCCCAGACTCGAACTCGGGATCTCTGGATAGTTCCCTCCCCATGCCTTTGTCAACTGAGCCAAAACTGAGCCACGACGTTCTTCGATAAATAACAGGACCAACCAGGTAAAAGCTCTGACGCGAGCTAAAAACAGAAATAAAAATACCACACGGCCAGCCCCTCGCCAAGGATCGAACCCTGACCTACGAGTTGCGTGGCGACATCTTAACCGGTTACACTGGATTGAATTTCAGTATACTCATGGGGAAATAATATGAAGATTCTAAATTTGACTCGCTAACCCTCTAAAAACCGACGAATCCAAAAGAAAAATACACACAATAAAACGAGATGATCAATCTAATGACATGAAAGTATGGAATATAGCTAAAATAATTCAAAACGTAATGAAGTCAGTTAAAAAACAGATTCACAACAAAGCTCGTGCTCCTTTTTCCATAGGAATGTGAGGTTTAAAATGTCGGTAAAAAGAATTCCTTTGGTCGAAAACGGGGACGACCTGCCTTGTTTCTGAAAGCATGTTCATTTTTGAATTTTTTTTTTTAAAATAAAACGGGTGAGAATTTTTGGTTTGTCTACAGATGGCTCCCTTGATTCAATCTGCAATAGGGGGCTTTGCAGAATTGGATCAAGTTGACGGGGCGCCAAAAAATTCTCACTAAGGTTTTATGCGCGCACCGAGATGCGGTTGCAAATGGAACATTGTACGAATGCGACGGAAAAAAAATGCACGATACGTTGATGCACGAGGACTTATGACGAGCCTCAACTAGACTCTTGACATCTAGCCATAGGACTTATGACGAGCCTATAATGCAATTGAAGTACGAGGACTTATGACGAGCCTCAACTAGACCTCTTGACATCTAGTCATAGGACTTATGACGACCTATAATGCAATGAAGTACGAGGACTTTATGACGAGCCTCAACTAGACCTCTTTGACATCTAGTCATAGGACTTATGACCGAGCCTATGATACTAACAATTAGATTGATTGGGTGCACGAGGACTTATGAGAGCCTCAACTAGACCTCTTGACATCTAGCTATAGGACTATGACGAGCCTATAATGCAATTGAAACGAGGACTTACGAGCCTCAACTAGACCTCTTGACATCTAGTCATAGGGACTTATGACGAGCCTATATGAACTCAATTAGATTGAATGGGTGCACGAGGACTTATGACGAGCCTCAACTAGACCTCTGACATGTAGCTAGAGGACTTATGACGAGCCTATAATGCAATTGAAAGTACGAGGACTTAGGACGAGCCTCAACTAGACCTCTTGACCATCTAGTCATAGGACTTATGACGAGCCTTGATACTAACAATTAGATTGAACTGGGTGCACGAGGACTTATGACGAGCCTCAACTAGACCTCTTGACATCTAGCTATGGACTTATGACGAGCCTATAATGCAATTGAAAGTACGAGGACTTAGGAGTGCCTCAACTAGACCTCTTGACATCTAGCTATAGGACTTATATGACGAGCCTATAATACTTTAATGGAGTACCGTACTAGTCGTAATAGCTGCCTAGCAGGTGGATGTGAACGATCTTGCGCTAGTAGCGTAATAGCTGCCTAGTGAAGGAATAACGACGGGACCGCACTAGTAGCGTAATAGCTGCAGTGGGTTATGAAATGAACGCTCTCGCACTAGTAGCTAATAGCTGCCTAGTGGAGGAAAAACGCGGCGGGACCAACACTAGTAGCGTAATAGCTGTCTAGCGAGTGTAAAATGAAAGGCGACCGTACTAGTAGCGCAATAGCTGTCTAGGCAGGTGTAACGAAAGGTGACCGTACTAGTCAGCGCAAGCTGTCTAGCAGGTGTAAAATGAAAAATTCGATCGACCACGCACTAGTAGCGCAATAGCTGCTAGCGGGTGTAAAATGAAAGGCGACCGTACTAGTAGCGCAATAGCTGTCTAGCAGGTGTAAAACGAAAGGTGACCGTACTAGTAGCGCAATAGCTGTCTAGCAGGTGTAAAACAAAAAATTCGACCGCACTAGTAGCGCAATGCTGTCTAGCGGGTAAATGAAAGCGACCGTACTAGTAGCGCAATAGCTGTCTAAGGGTGTAAAACGAGAGACGACCGTACTAGTAGCGCAATAGCTGTCTAGCAGGTGAAAACGAAAAATTTGACCGCACTAGTAGCGCAATAGCTGTCTAGCGGGTGTAAAATAAAGGCGACCGTACTAGTAGCGCAATAGCTGTCTAGCAGGTGTAAACGAGAGCGACCGTACTAGTAGCGCAATAGCTGTCTAGCAGGTGTAAAACGAAAAAATTGAACGCACTAGTAGCGCAATAGCTGTCTAGGGTGTGAATGCGTCAGACAATGAGCAAATTTTGTGGGTATATGCAATGATATGTGATGTGAGGTGATTACCAATGTATTAATTGAATTAACTCCCTGTTTGTGGATGTAGGTTTTTGTGTGAGCAGACGGCTCCAGAGTTGCTTTAAATTTTGAGATCACTTTGGCATGTGGTGATGGCTCCGGGATGGACTGATGGCTCCGGATTACGTTGATGGCTCGGTGCGGTTGGGTGGCTCTAGTGTGGTCGGAGGGCTCCGACATGATTCATGCCCCCATTATGAGCAACGGCTCTGGGATGGTTGGGGGTTTCGATTTGGATTGAGATTTTGAGTCGATGGTGGGTTGATGTGGTGGACTGTGTTGTGTTTGACGTATTTTTGATGGGTAGATAAATTCTTGGTCATGGATGGATGGCTTCGGCCCATTTGACTTCAGGGTTCTCTCATGATGGCTCCAGGATAGCTCGGGATGGCTCCGGGAAGGGCTACGAATGGCTCTGTTTGGTGACTAGTGAGAACAAAGGGGGATTTTTTTTCTTTGAGGTGGTCGCACCCTGGGCGGGCTGCCTACGTACTCAATTTCGTATTGAGATCAGACCATATGTAGTTCGAAACTGTGTAGGCAAGACCCTGGTGATGAAATGGCTCTAAAGGGATGTTAGGTGGCTCCTATAATTGTTCTCGAACTATTGAGATGGCTCCTGTGTAGCTCTAAAGATGGTACATAGTCTGAGAACGGCTCCCGTATGGCTCCAATTTAGCTTTGGGAAGGGGTGTCGATGAGACTCAAGTATGACAGTGGATGGCTCCGAGATTGTCTTCGTACGGCTTAGGATGGCCTTATTTTGGTTCGATTAGCTCAAGAGGTCCTGAGATGGCTCTGAATGCTTTCGATGTGGTTCGAGGATGGCCCCGGGTGGCTTCATAATGATTCGACGTAGCTCAAAGATAGCCGGAATGGCTTCATTTGATTTCCTTTAATAGAAGTTTTACTTCAATTGCAGCAACTGAAGTTGACTCTCGCGAGGCTAGGCAGAGTTCTTACCAATGATGTTGATGATGGAGTGCTTATGATGCATGTAAATATTAAATGCTAGATACGATGCAAAATGCATATGCAGTTTTTGTAGAGAAGGTACGGTCCTATCTCTATTAATATGAGGTTTACGAATATAAGACATCTTCGATTCGATTTTGAATGATTGTTGAATTGGAAGGCGTGAATCATTTTCCTCTCATGGAGGGATACGTGGTCAATCTCTCGTGAGTTTGGTTGTGTGTGCAAAGCGGTGTGATGATACTCTCGATGCTTAGAGCAGTATTTTCCTGAGAATTTCTTTTCGAGGTTATGAACTTTTCCTCACAAATTCCTCACCTGCAATGGGGGAGGCTGATTATGATTTGGTAGTTTAATCGAAGAGTCACTCGCACTCTAAAGACCTTGTGAGATTAGGTCACACTCATTCGCTCACGGTCCCTTTTGGTATGATGGGACATGTTGATAACAAGTACGAAGCTTATGATTCATGTTTCAGATCCGGTACTTTCAGTTAACGGTCATTAACTTATGAGTCAGAGGTCTTTATTGGGTTGTAACGGGGATGAGGGGTATGATGTATGTCACACGGGACTGTGGGATTTGTTTGGGAATTGTGGAGCTTTTGTGCAATAGAGGACGTGTTTTGCCTTTGCCATGGGTGGAATGATTGGACGGGTTTTGATAACCTTTTATTGGTTTCCACAGACATCATTGGTCCTTCTGATTTGGATTTCTCCTTCTTGTCTCTTCTGGTGTTCGATTTGAACTTTCTTCTCATTTTGTTGTTTCTTTTTTTTTGAAATTGCATTCGGCTCATCAACTTTCTCAAGCGTTCTCTGCTTTGTATTTTGGCTTTCAGCTTTGCTTTCAGCTTTGGAGTTTTCATTGACTCGCTAATCTTCTCAAATTTCGTGTTCTTTTTTGGTGTCTGACTTTGGAGTCGCATTGACTCACTGATTCCTTTGGACATTTTCGTTTGTTGTTCTTGTGAAAGATGGTAGGGAGAGACCATGGCTCCGGCTCTTTCGAAATCCTCTATTGCAAGGGCAAGTAAGTATATGTACGTGGGTTGGCATGTTGTGGAGTTCACAGAAAAAGGTTTATCGTGAAAGGCTCAGCGGGGTTAACTAATGGATTATGTACAGGGCAGTCAAAGCTTTTTGGTTTTGTGGAGATTTTTATTCCTAAGTGCCTCGTCATTCTCATTAGTCAATGATTGTTTTCTTACTATTCTCGATCTTTGCATGAATCACAGTTCGTATCCTGTTTATCGACATTGATCTCGCTATGAATTGTGCCTTTCCATGTGCTGAAGGAAAGCATAAGTCGCTCGTGGTTTTACCTCCATGGACTCGCTCTATCTTCCCTCATCGCTTAGTGGATTGTCCAATACACTCAACTAAAATTCCAGGGAAAACCGCTCTTCGCATGCCACACATTCGGTTTGTGGTGCTGGTTTTGACTAGACCCTTGTGTTCATTGACGGGTCGAGAGTTTAATGGTTCACGCACTCTATTCAATCAATCTCTCAAGATTTTCGCCAAAAATGTCGCTTCGATACGAATATATGCAAATGCAACTATCTACAATGCAATTTATTTTGGTAATATGGAATTACTATGTATAAGATGCATGAAACGCTGAAAAAGATGAATGGAGATGGTTGACTTTGGATTTCAATCGAATGCTTTTTTGTCTTTTTTGCTCCTTTTTTTTTTGTTCTGGTTTTCTTTTTGATGTGATGCATGCGTGGTAAGGCTACACCTAATCTCGCTTGAGTCGGTTTCAGTTGAGGATCCACGATGCTCATCTCGCCAACAATGGTTCTTTAGGCGGTCGGTTGCTGAGTGGGTCCCGGAAGAAACGTGACCCCACATGTTTTAGCTGTAAATCGAACCTTGACCGCTTAAGGAGTGGTAATCCCTATACTGCGCCAGTCAACATGATAAAACTGTCTTGTTCTTCCTGTGATTCCTGGATATAGGTCAAACAAAAGGGGGAGGGATGGGATGCAACCCTTCAAACACTTTCATTACAATAAACATGTCTCAACTACTTTCTGTCACGATCGTCATGGATTAACACATGTCCTGCATGGCTCGGTGATGCCTCAGGAAAGTGCGCCTTCGTGGTCTAGGATGAACGTCTTAGCTCTAAAGAAGATACCTCTCCTCTGTCTATCAGCTCTTGGATTGCGTTCTTTAGTGTGGTACACTCATCGTGGTGTGCCCCCGGATTTATGATAGTCGCAGTATTCATGCAAATGTGGCCCAAGTTTCTTGATTCTTGACCTTGTATTGAAAAGTGCTAGATGACCTCCCTCGACTAATATTTTCAATGCTTCGCTGAGCGACATTCCGAGGCTCGAAAGTTGTCCCTGTGAGCTTTGTCCGAGTGTACGTTCCCTTTTTCCATGATTTCAGTTGCTCTGTCAATTTGATTTCAGTATCCTCCAAAGCAATCACGACCGCCATCAATCGTTTGAAGTCGCAAATACCCAGGTATCTCAACTGGCATTGGTATTCTTCTCTCAGGCCAGAAATCACCATTTGTATTTGTTCTTCCTCATTGGTCGATTATTCATTTGCCCAGCCTTCACCCTCCATCTTTCTATGAATTCCCTCATAGTTTCGCCATGGTTTTGACGGGTGATTTCTAAATCTCTGTGTGTAACTTCATGATGAAAGTTACCACCGTATTGAGTGAGAAATTCAAGGTACAGGTCTTTGCTTGACTTTCCTTTCAAATCCAGACCCATAATCCAAGAGTAAGCAGGCCCCTCTAGTAGAATCTAAAGCACGCGGCCTTCAGCTCATCGGATAGACCATGTAGATCCATGAGCTTATCATACCTATCAACGTGATGCCTTGGGTTTCCAATCCCTTCATACTTCTTCATTTCAGGCAGACTCATGCCCTTTTGCAGACGAGCATCATACGGGTTAGCTGGCTCCCAACCTGCAGACTTAAAACGTTGGGCTAGCTCTAGTTCCGCCTTCAGTTCTTTCACTAATTCTTTCATTGGACTCGCTCTGGATCAAGGTTTTGGATTGAAATGGCTTTCTCAGGGTAGCCGGAGTCAAGAGATTGAGAGGGAAGTATTGTTCCTGGTTGAAGGTGTTGGCTTGAATTTGACGAGTGATGAGGTATTTGCCAAGGAAGGACATATTTTTGTGTGGGCAAAGAGGTATAAGCCGGAACGCACCATGGGAGAAGATGGGCGTTGGGTCTTTCCCTTATCACAGACCATTTGTGGTCGCCAATTCCCTCTGGTGGCGGTTGGGGTTCTCAGAGTTGAACTGTTCATAGGTGAAGAAGGCATGCTTGGTGTGGTTCGGGCTTGGACAGAGAGAGTGTGATGATCCATTGCTTGAAACTCATAGGCATCGTATGCAGAGTAAGTTGGAGAGTCCTTGTAACTGCTATCCGACCCCGCATAGACCCTAGTTATTTTCTTTGGACGAATTCTTCTATCTTCAGGTTTTTCTCCAAGTCATCAGCAAGGTCATGGATCAATCTTTCATGAACAAATCGACCTTCAACTGTTTGATCATGTTGAGGGGCGCTCCATCTTTTCTACCGTTGCTATAGGTAGACTGGTCTTCTTTCTTTCTTTCAGTTGCCAACTGTCACGAACACCTGCATGCACAAGGATTGGAATGAAGAAGAAGAGGTAATATCAGTATGTTTTGTTAAACAAAAATTTGTTGTGATGAATGTGAATGATTGTTGGTGCGAAATGATTTATCTTGAAAATGTTGAGAGATGGGCGTCACTTTATTTAGTCAATTTTTTAAAGGGGATGTATCCGTAGACACCGCAAATTTCACCCCATAAAGCAAAGTTTTGAGAGTGATAGATGAAACATGAAGGGTCGTCACGTTTGTTCTTTTCTTTAAACAAGACGTGCCTGCCAAAAGAAACCGATTTTTTGGAAAACAATTTAAAAAACCGTGTTTTCAAAGTGGCGGATTTTCTCAATATGAATTTTGACACTCGGTCATTCAAATAAAAAATAGGGAGTGGGGAACCCTATACACATTTGTTCTAAATAAATTCAAAGGGAAAATAATACCTATACACCTAATCTATTCAGAAATGGACGAGAGAAAAGAAACATAGGGGAAAATCCTATACATCATCAATCCTAAAAAGTCATTAAAAAGGGGGAATTTGAGCTAAACTTCTTCTGAACTCCTTTGGTCCGTCTTCGGGCTTCTGACTAACTGCTCACGCTCGAACTCCTAGTTGGCTGCACGCTCGTTCTTGACCGGCTGCTTGCTCGTCTTTGAGCTCCTGACTGACTGCTTGCTCATCTTCGGGCTCTTGACTGGTTGTGCGCTTGTTTTGGGTGCTTGACCGGTTGCTCGCTTGTCTTCGGGTGCTTGACCGACTGCTGGCTCATTTTCAAGCTTTTTGCAGTGAAGCAAAACTATGATCAAGCAAAACGGGTCGGTGTTCTTCTGATTTTCAGCAGTTTAAACTCGAACCGGTGTCGCTAGCCTTCATGTCGCTTGACTCGGGTTGGTACTCCTCTGACTTTGTATTTGAATGGTTGCGTTGGTCTTCATGTCGCTCGGCAGGCTCCACGAGTTGGTGCGCCTCTAGCTTTCGGCTCGATCCACGTAGTCGATCTTCATGCTGCTTCACTTGCTCCGACGAGAGGAAAGAGGGGTATTTTGAGAAAGGAAAAGTGAATGACCGAGCACAAAATCTTATGTGAAAATCCACCACTTTTGTGAAAACACGAAATGACTAGTACGCTCCACAGTAATGACCGCTGCTCTTGAAGGTGGGTAGAACTTCAAAAATAGTGGGTCACGACATGGAGACTAAACCATTTATTTTGAAATACGTTTGTGAAAATCAACTTTGAAAACCGTTTTCGAAAACTATTTTGAAATAATGTTGGTGAAAAATGTTGTTTGAAATTCGTTTGTAGAAAGTAGGTTTTCAAATCTATTTATGAAAATTGTTTTGGAATAACATTCTAAAGATGAAGTGGTAAGATTAAACCGCAAATGTTTATGAGTAAAATTTAGGTGGGATTTTGAAATTAAACGAGCTCGTAAAACGGCTTTAATAGATGTGCAAAAGAGAATTCCGAACGTTTTGAAACAGATTGGTTGGAAAAAGCGGTTTGCACACATGCATAGCAAGAAGTAAATCGTGGCTGTATTTAATGTGGAGTTGTAAGTGTTAATGTTGGGATAATCACCTTCCGGGTCAATCAATGCTTCCATACCACCGGGGGAACCGTCGTTCCTTCACTGTTCATCTCTCGGGATTTATCTCTGTTATGCCTTGTGGGACACGTCATCAAGAAAGTCCGGAGTGCTTAAGTTCGAAAGGTCAGGATACCCGAAGTGATACAGTCACACGAGCCACGGCCGGTGATTATCACAACATACCCACTTTTGGAAAACTTGGGGAAGTACTGCATGGGGTCAGGTCTCCCGTCATCTGCACGGTCAGGTGTGTCTAAAGTCCAAATTATTCACTGACTACGTTGTGCCATGTATGGGTATCCGGTAAATACGGGATCCTCTATGGACGTGTAGCGTGACATTGGGCTTTAGAGACACCCGTGGTGCAGAGGAACTATGGAGAACTGAGCCCATGCAATCTTCAGGGTAAGGTAGAAGGGTGGTCAGACAGGCGGCATACAAGGGGGTGACTACCCGTAAAACCCGTCTTAGACACCGGATTAGGCAGCTGGACACTGAAGGCTCATGGTTCACTATATGCTGGCTTAGACTCGGATAATGGAGGGTATTTTTGGATCATGAGCCTGCAGGGCGTAGGTCGATGACCATCTTGCCCCGTGGGTTTAGTCATTTATATAAATGACCCAGCTCATGGGAAATCAACCGTGGACCGGTCGGGATTCCGTGACTCGTGGAAAAATCAGGTGACACAGAGGAATGCATGTCCTAAGCTGCCCTCCCATGCACCCCACAATCACAACATAAATATAAAAGTGATGAAGTCAGTACCAACCTATTTGCTAAGAATTTTTTCTTGAAAGTGATTCCAAATTGGTTGTTTATTAACCTAAAGGGAAGTTAGCTTCATTCATCCTAAGTGTCTCTTGCTAAATGTGAGCTAACAATTAGCCCAATTGTTGTCATGTTTGTTGAGGATCTAACAAATCCTAGCTGTCCTCATCAGCTACACACTCTAAGTGTGGAGTAGAATAATCCTAGAGGCTTGGAATGAATCTCTTAAAGATTTCGAAAGAAGTGGGGAAATCCTGACAATTTTGAATGGAGTTCAGTCTTCCTTGAGTTTGAGAAAAACTTACTCAAGTTTTCCCCAGCAGAGTCGTCATTCTGTGGAGGGTGATTTTTCGGTATGAGGGGGTCTATCTAAATGGTTCTGGCTAAAATCCTAGATCCTAGAAACTGCCATTCTGTGGAGGGTAAGAACCCGTTATTCTTGGCATCCCTCAAATACCTACTTTATCGTCCGTCTTTCCCAGAAAACTTAAGGGGAATGCTAGTGAGCACTACACCCGCTCTCAATGGGCTCCACGCGGACTTATGCCTCTATAAGGTGGAATTGACTAGAGTCGCCACCTAGTTTGACCTAAGGAACTAGGAAGGGAGGAGAAGGGTTCTAAGAACCGTTAATTGACTCTGATGATTTGTTGCCTATGGATAGGACTTATCTGATCATACTAGAGATTCTGTGTGGGTTCGCACTGGGTTACACCCCTTAGAAGTGGCAACGACCACGACTTCGGATTGGTGCCCGAGGAAACCTCGGTCTCCAATTGTCGGGATTGCCTTCTTTCAAAACCTTTTTAGAGAGATTCATTTAAAAGCCAAAGATAGGATCAAAAGAGGAGTGAGGAAAGGGATGATTTCGAAGAGTTAAGAATAGGCTGGTCTTGGAGTCGGTTTGGTTGGAGTGTGAGAGGTTTTAATTGTTCCGAGAGATTTGAGGTTGTTTCAGGCCTTCACGAAATTAATAAGGTGATAGGAGTTTTGAGGAGCAAAAAAGTCATTATATTTTGGAGTCAAGGGGTGTTCGGATCATTTGCTGGAGTTAAGGAGTTTTTGGTCATTTTGTAGAGCCTGGGGGTATTTTGGTCATTTTGTAGAGCTGAGGGGTATTTTATTCATTTTTGTGTGATGAGAGGTGTTCGGATTCTTTGATGGAATTGAGGAGTATTTTCGTGTTCATAAAGTTTGGATTTTTGAAAGGTCAAAATTTTTGAGGTGGACGGGAAGTCGAAAGTGTTGATGGAGTGTAAAGGAGGATGTTTGGTTTATAGGTGTTCGGATTTCTAAAGATGTTTCAGGTTTCCGGGAGTCTTCAAGAATTGGAGGTCCTATTTGACTTAGGGTTGGTTCAGAGGAGGGTTGAGAATTGTTTATGGGTCCTAGAGCTCTAATGGGAATGTTGGATTGGCTGATTCAGAATTGTCTCTCTTAAAGTTTTTTAAAACCGAAAAATCATTTTTTGTTGTAAAAGGGCGGATAATCCCGAGGGATTACCCTATGTACCCCCTCGAACACGACACTTTATTAATGGAAAGTGCCGAGGCTCGAAAGATGGGGCAATGAATTTATGTCGAAAAAATAGGATTCAGAGAGAAACATCATGAATGAGATGTTCTCGGTCGAACCCTAATAACGTCTCTAACTCCCGGGTTTTAAAACATTTAAAAACTGAAAACATTGAAATCGAATGGAAGGGAGTTAGATGATTCTAAAATCCCGGCTGCGACTAGGAAGGTCGTTCCTTCCCTAGCACCCCGCCTTGTAAAAATCTAGGCTGCAATTAGAGGAGGTTTGTCACCCTAATGCCCTACCTAAAGAGATCCAGACTGCGACAAGGGAGGTTATGACCCCAGTGCCCCGCCTCGGATTTTTATATTTGGGAAGGAAGACAAGTGATGTCCTAACCATGGAGGAAATGTTTTGAAGGGGTTAGGCATTTCTTGCTCCCCGAAAACAATTTATTTTGGAGTTTGAAAACTGAGTTAGAAAATCTTTGAAGTTGTTCGGAATTCTCTATGAAGAAACACTGATTTTGAGAAATGTTTTTGGAGAAAACTTTCTGTATATGTGAGAAGAACTTTCTGCGTTTGAGAAGAGTTTTCTGTGATGTGAGAAGAGTTTTTCTTTTAAAATTCCACAAAATGATTTCTTCGAAAACTCGATGAAATTTGAATAAAGCGATGGTTTGAAATTCTTTTTGGTTTTTGGATTTTAAAAGGGATTTACAAGTTGAAAATGAATTGAAAGAGGGATCGGGCTTGAAAAATATGTTGGAATTGGTTTGATTTGGTATTGGAAGATGAGTCGGGTCAACATTCGGGTTTGTTCAATGATTGGGTCAAGGTTTTTGGTCAAGGTCAACATTTTTGGTCAAGGTCAATGCTTTTGGTCAGGGTCAACACTTTTGGTCAAGGTCAACATTTGGTCAAAGCTAGACCGGGTCAAAGTGAGGTTGGTCAAGGTTCGATCAGGTCAAAGCTTGAGGTCAAAGGTCAATCTTCAGGTCAAAGGTCAACCTTGGATCTTAACTTGATTTTTCTTGCGGACTTAAGCTTGATTCTTTGTGGACTTTGGGCCTTGTTTGAGACATGGGCCTTTAATGGTCTTGGGTTTTTGTTTGAGTTGGTGTGAGTCTTTTGATTTGGGGCTAGATTGGGCTTTTGATTCATGGGCCCGATTTGGGCCTTGGGGGGTTGGGTTGTGGACTTCGGGTTCGGGTCATGGGCTTCGGGTTTGGGCCTTGGGGGTTGGGTTGTGGACTTCGGGTTCGGGTCATGGGCTTCGGGTTTGGGCCATGGGCTTTGGGTTTTGGACTTGGGCTATGGGCCACGGGTTTGGGCCGAATGTGGGTTTTGGGCCAAGATGGATTTGGGTCTTAGATTTGGACGGTGGGCCGTTTGGGCTTTGGGCCGGTGGTGGGCCGTTTGGGCTTTGGGTTTTGGACTTGGGCCATAGGCCACGGGTTTGGGCCGGATGTGGGTTTTGGGCCAAGATGGATTTGGGTCTTAGATTTGGACGGTGGGCCGTTTGGGCTTTGGGCCGGTGGTGGGCCGTTTGGGCTTTGGGTTTTGGACTTGGGCTATGGGCCACGGGTTTGGGCCGAATGTGGGTTTTGGGCCAAGATGGATTTGGGTCTCAGATTTGGACGGTGGGCCGTTTGGGCTTTGGGCCGGTGGTGGGCCGTTTGGGCTTTGGGTTTTGGACTTGGGCTATGGGCCACGGGTTTGGGCCGAATGTGGGTTTTGGGCCAAGAGGGATTTGGGTCTCAGATTTGGACGGTGGGCCGTTTGGGCTTTGGGCCGGTGGTGGGCCGTTGGGCTTTGGGTTTTGGACTTGGGCTATGGGCCACGGGTTTGGGCCGAATGTGGGTTTTGGGCCAAGAGGGATTTGGGTCTTAGATTTGGACGGTGGGCCATTTGGGCTTTGGGCCGGTGGTGGGCCGTTTGGGCTTTGGGTTTTGGACTTGGGCTATGGGCCACGGGTTTGGGCCGAATGTGGGTTTTGGGCCAAGAGGGATTTGGGTCTCAGATTTGGACGGTGGGCCGTTTGGGCTTTGGGCCGGTGGTGGGCCGTTTGGGCTTTGGTTTTGGACTTGGGCTATGGGCCACGGGTTTGGGCCGAATGTGGGTTTTGGGCCAAGAGGGATTTGGGTCTTAGATTTGGACGGTGGGCCGTTTGGGCTTTGGGCCGGTGGTGGGCCGTTTGGGCTTTGGGTTTTGGACTTGGGCTATAGGCCACGGGTTTGGGCCGAATGTGGGTTTGGGCCAAGACGGATTTGGGTCTTAGATTTGGACGGTGGCCGTTTGGCTTGGGCCGGTGGTGGGTTTTGGGCTTTGGGCCGGAGGTGGGCCGTTTGGGCCTTGGGCCGAGATTAGGAAGTAGTGGGCCGAGATTGGGAAGTAGTGGGCGGTTTGAGGAGTAGGGGCCGGGTTTGAGGGAGTGGGCAGGGGTTTGGGGTGTAGGGGGTTTGAGGAGTAGGGGCCGGTTGAGGAGTAGTGGGCCGGGTTTGAGGAGTAGGGGCGGGTTGAGGATAGTGGGCCGGGCTTTGTGTTTGGGCTGAAGCAAGGCAATTGGGCCAACTTGAAGAAATCAGAAAGGGTTTTGAAAAGTTCAATCAAAGTCGGAATAAAAAAAGAATGACGAAAATCCAGAGACAATTTAGGACTTGGTTTAATCTTGGAGGATTCGGAAGGAATGAGGGTCAACTAGGATGAATTTTGAAAAACTATTATTATTACAAAATTATTAATAAAGTGTGGTTTGGGTTTAGGGATCACCCAACTTGTTAGGTGGGACCATGGCTCACCTAAATCTTAGGGTTCACCCTCTATCCTAAGGCTTGGTCCTAAAGGTCTAGTAACTAGGGCTTAGTAAATAGATTAATATATACAAGGATTTAACGAAAAGAAACTGTAAACATGTACAAATAAAGGATAAAACATGTACAATAAGCGCAGGTTAAGGACACGGATCAAAACAGAAATTATAAGTGAGCAGAAAACTGTGAACAAAACATGTACATGAATAACCGGTGAGCAAAATGATTTGAAACTTGAATACAGAGGAAAGTCATGGGTCGCTTAAACAAAACAGACAGAGACCTAGAACAACGGATCAAATTTCTTTTAATCACTTCTGCTCAACGTTCTTTAAAGCCAAAGTTGAGTTGTTTATTAACCTACCCAATTATGTGGAAAAGTCGAATGGTACAAATATGACATATATTTCCAGTCGGGATTTACAGACATGCTTCATAACAACACAAAGAAAGTTCTGACTATTCGCATACGGATATTGCCCAGTTCTAACTCTTTGATGGATCAAACACTTGCAGAGAGAAAATGCGGACTTAACAGCCAAAACCAAAAACCCCGCATCATTTTTGTTTGTGATGCATTAGTCTATAACCGAATTGTCAAGAGGAAACAGGAGACATAACAGATTCAGAGTTAACATTACACACCGTGGATATAAACATCAGCAAATAAGCAACGGACTGAGCAGTTTCAGAGGTTTAAAACGAACGTTAAAACTATGCTAATAAACATCAAGAGACAGGTAGGAAGCGACAATGTTTCACTAGTGAAATCAACAGATAACAAGAGTTAGAGTTTAGTACGAGAGGAGTACAGAAATCTCCTGCAAGCAACTCAAAACCAAAAGAGACTAAACAGAGCATTAGTTCTTGATGCACAAATAAGCTGGGTAACAGGCAAAACAAAACTCTAGACAGCAACCCAATCTTTGCGGGTTCACCCATGGATTAAAATCGAATCACCAAACGGGATGAGCAAATCAAATGCTCCCTCTGAATCTACCACAGCTTAGGCACGAATATAATTAACAACGATGACTTATCCAGTTCCAAAGGGGGATTAAGGGTAACATAAACAGATTCTAAGACTGAGAACAGATCAGTCTACTCTCCTTCACAAGCTAGTATCAAAGCCGAGTATGAACAGGTGGGTTTAATCGTAAAAGCCGAGTATAGTAAATGCTTTCGCCTCTGTCCATGGACTTCAAACATCCATACCAGATTTAGTATCCTTTCAATGCCAACAGGGAGTAAAGATGGCGAAACCGGAGTTCATCAAAATCGATTCTCAAGAACCTTAGGAGAACTTGAAAGAAAACCCCCAGCAGAAACAAACAAACAACATAGTTTTCTACAATTTTCGAACCCATGGACCCATTTTTGGGGTCTGGTATTCACGGTAGCACATTCTCGTAAACGACGAGAAGATAAAAAAAAGGGTATTCGACTTGTTTGTAGGTTTAATGAATCCAAAATCTATAATAGACTTGGCATTCATTTGCAGTCGAAAACGAAAATAAAGCAAGGGCGACGAAAATCTTGACGTTTTTTCTTTGAAACAAGAGGAAACGAGGTCTAGAGTGCGAGAGTTGATATTAACGTCGGAAATTAGTTTCCGGAGAACCACATCCCTCGCATCCAGTAGAGCCATTGCCGATTCGGCTCACTTGGCAAAAATCGAAGAGGAGAAGTTACGAGAGGAGAAACATGCAGAACGAAATGAGTTAAGATGAAACTTACTCTGCCGGTAATCACAACCGAAATCGAGATACGAAGGAAACAGGTAGTATCGGCTTATGGGATGCAGCTTCGAGAGGGGAAAAATGGTAGTTCCTCGAGGAAGAAGGAGAAGCCGGTTCTGAATGTTTCAGTTTCGTCGTTTCAAAATGGAAGGAGGTAGAACGATGAGTAGGAAGAGTATCGATCGGGACTTGTGTCTGCTGAGTAGTAAAAAAACGTGGGTATGGGTTTTGATTTCAAAAGTTGCCAGGAAGGGAATGTTCCAATGAAGAGAATGTCGGCTCGTAATAATCTGATCTGCACAGTAGGGTTTGATGTGTTTTTATAATATGGGGTATAGAACAGATGTCTTGCTAGGGTTCACTTTGAGACATGGGCTTATCGTTGTCTTCATTTCGGGCTAACCAAAGGACAGGCCCAACGAGGGCTTTAAAAAAAAAAGAACAGCAAAAGGCAGGCGGGTTGGCATTTGCCCAGACTCGAACTCGGGATCTCTGGATAGTCCCTCCCATGCCTTGTCCAACTGAGCCACGACGTGCTTCGATACATAACAGGACCAACCAGGGTAAAAGCTCTGACGCGAGCTAAAAACGGAAATAAAAATACCACCGCCCCTCGCCAAGGATCGAACCCGTGACCTACGAGTTGCGTGGCGAGCATCTTAACCGGTTACACTGGATTGAATTTCAGTATACTCATGGGGAAAATAATATGAGAGTTCTAAATTTGACTCGCTAACCCCTCTAAAAACACGACGAATCCAAAAGAAAATACACACAATAAAACGAGATGATCAATCTAATGACATGAAAGTATGGAATATAGCTAAAAATAAGATTCAAAACGTAATGAAGTCAGTTAAAAACAGATTCAACAAAAAGCTCGTGCTCTTTTCCATAGGAATGTGAGGTTTAAATGTCGGTAAAAAGAAATTCCTTTGGTCGAAAACGGGGACGACCGCCTTGTTTCTGAAAGCATGTTCATTTTTGAATTTTTGTTTTAAAATAAAACGGGTGAGAATTTTTGGTGTCTACACCGGTCATCTTGGCTCATTATAAAATGACAACGGAAAACCCTACTGTGGAGAAGGGGAGGCCAGCCGACATGCTCATACACCCACATTTTATTCCCCACGTCTGAAACCTTCATTCCCAGAAGCTTCCATCCTCTCCAAGCTTGTCACTGATCCCGATCCCGAGGACTTCAAACCCAGAAATTATCTCAATCACAGTTGTCTTTCACCATATCTCTCTCGTTCTTCATTCTCGAATTCACTGGAGATGAAAAAATAAAAACCCAACTTCAACTCCTCTCAATGGCTGCGGATTTTAAGCCTTGCCTCTCTTAGCCCCTTTTCACGGTCTAAAAAAAATCAATCACATGCGAACAATCAAACTTAGCTTCCTGAGAAATCAAAAACTCTCGAATCACTCTTCTTCTCTATTCCTTTTCCATCGCCATGGCTGGTGAACCTCATGGAAATCACGGCCGCCTCCCAAGTCGATTATCCTCGAGAGCTCAGAGCAACATCGCTCCCATCGCCAGCCAAATGAACCCAAATGAGAAAGGCTTTAAGAGCACAGCTACATCAGGAGAGTTAAACTTGAAATGTTGATGGTTAAGAACATTATGATTTCGTCAGTTTGATGATCGATGCCAGTGCCACTACTTCGCGGTTTTTCTTTCTTTTTCATCTTTATCTCCTCTCGATTTTATGTTGTTTTTACCTGACCTCTTTTCATTCTACGAAGTTCCACCGATTTTCATACATACAAGAGTTGTAAAGATCATCGGGAGTCATTACATGTCTGTTGGTTCATGAGCGCTGCACGGAGACTCACCTCAGCCCCCATTTTCCCTATTACATTTTTAATATACTCTCTGGTTCAACAAAAACTCGCCCGATGATCTCTTAAAGAGTAGGGCATGGTTCTTCGGCTTCGTTGGAGTTCGAATCCAATGCTAGTGCCGACATACACCTCACTTTCTCGTTTCTTGTTCATTCACGTAACCTGGTTTGGATAATCACTCAGGCCATATTTGCCTGATTTTGGGTTTTGCTTAAGACTCCCCGTTCTCCCGTGTTATTCGTATCTCCCTTTGTTTCTTTCAATAACTTAATCAGCTTGATCAATGCCTAACCCATGATGGGTTTGGGGATTTTCTCAAAGCTGTTCGAGGAAGGATAACTATGTATATATACTCCGATTCGAAGTTGTTCTGTGTTGCGAAATGGAAATTATTTCTCTGTGGATAGATTGAGTTTATTACATGTTATATGTTGCTGGGTATATAGTTTTACTGTCCTTACTGAGGTTAATTATTTTAACTCCACAATATTTTCCTCTGTTACTTCTATTCTTTTGATCCTGATCCAAATCCCTGATGGATTAGAAGTGCTATCAAGGATCACTCCTCTGTATTATGTCTAATGTTTGAGCGTAGCATTTTCTGGTGTCTTATTGTCAAGGACCAAACTGCTCCGTATCTTGCTTTTTGTTTGTTCCGACGGAATATTGGTCTCACCTAATACAGTTTTGGAATTCTCGCTGGATGTTGAGGTTTAACAAGCCCAGTCGGTCCCTTGAAGTTTGTTAGCTCGTTTTTAATTTTGGGCGTTGATTCCCGATCACAATACCCACGGTTTGCAATTACTTTTGTTCTCTACAATTTTTCTGTATTCGCTATACCTGCTTGTGTGCAGGTCCGTTCATGATAATTTGTGAACACTTCCGCCAAGAACCCAAGAGACGTATCTGTAATCGGCATGGGTGACCCTTTTTTTTAACTCTATAAACTTTCATACACATCCTTACTTTGATTGCGGGCTTATATATTATATTCTTTGGTTGTGCCTCGAAGTTAATTTGCAGGAATCTATAATCTCTGTTCTTCTACCGGTACTGCATTCTAAACCCTTGATTTCTCCCAGTTTATTGTTTCATGCGTGGACATGGTGTCCGATTGCTGATTGGTGTTGATCATTTACTGCAATGACTGTATTCTGTTGTTTGAGCTTACTGCAAACAAATTTTGTTCTCATTTCTGTGATGTTTTGTACACACGAGTATCAACCATGTGGTTTACTTTGCCCGATCAGCAAGAGTCATTTAGATTGAGTAAGCATGCGGATAGAGGATTTAGGAAAATACGACTGAATTCAGTCTTCGAATCTTGGCTTAGAGTTTAATATGTAATTAATGTTGTTTTCACGTGAAAGAGGAGATAAGCAGGCATCGGGGGGTCGAATTCCTTTCTGAATTCATAATCGATTAGGGAGAATAATTTAGCTTAGAAACTCCAACTTGGATGTGATTTTATCCTAGTTTGTTTGTATATATTATCTTAGGATATTTTTTTTCGCTAAAAAAAGAAGGGGATGAGCTTTATTGTCATGACTAATTTGATTAGTAACCTGTCATAGGTTTTATCAGCATGTTTAACATGTAACATTAGTGATTCAGGCATTCGTAACTTGGTTTTGCCGGGTAAGAAAAATAATGATAAAAATGGTTTGAGAATCGTTGGCTTAGGCGCCTTATTACCCAGCTTCAGTTCAAAGCCGTAAAAAAAAGTAGGAGAAGAAAACCCATGTGTATGCCCACTTTCAGATTTGAATTTTGCGATATATTTGTTGCTTATCCACCATCGATGTTGTTATTTCATATTATTTGTTTACATTGTATGTTACATATGTAGATTAGCTTGGCAATTGTTGGACCCAGCCCAATATAGAGGCCCAAGACATAGGAAGCCCTAGTTAGCACATAGGTCACCCCACTTTAGAAAAGCTTTAGGTTAGGGTATCCTCCATGAATACGGGTCCTAGACACGGCCCATGTGAGGAATACTCATTTTCCTTAAAATTTCCAAATCATCCCTTATTGTCAGAATAAAATTCACAATCAATAAAAATCCAATTTCAAAGTCCAAACATCAATTCAATTCAAATGTTAAATAAAGCCAACATCCTAAATAAAAAGGCCCAAGGCCCAACTCAGTCCTAAAAGGCCAATTCTGCCAGAAAACAATTCTCAGCCCAATTGCGAACAAAAACAATTTTTACCCCACTATCTAAGGCCTAACCCAGCCCAATTCCAAAGCTCAATTCGAGGCCCATTCCAAAGCCCAATTCGAGGCCCATTCCAAAGCCCAACTAAGGTCTAATTCGACCCAATCTAACCCAAAAGCCCAACAAAGGCCCAATCCGGTCCAATTTTGACCAATCCGAACTTTGACCTTGACCCGAACATTGACTTGGTCCAATTTTGACCAATCCAAACTTTGACTTTGACCCAACTTCAATCCGGTCCAACTTTGACTCGGTCCAATTATGACCTTGACCGAACATTGACTTGGTCCAATTTTGACCAATCCAAACTTTGACTTGACCCAACTTCAATCCGGTCCAACTTGACTCGGTCCAATTATGACCTTGACCCGAACATTGACTTGGTCCAATTTTGACCAATCCAAACTTTGACTTTGACCCAACTTCGACCCGGTCCAACTTTGACCTTGGCCCGAACTTTGACTCGGTTGACCGACTTGACTTGGTCCAATTTTGACCAATCCAAACTTTGACTTCGACCCAACTTTGACCCGTAACCTTACCTTGACCCGAACTTTGCCCACTCCAACTTGACTCGGTCCCAACATTACCTAACCTGTTCTCAACCCAACTTTTTTTCTTTTGAATTCAACTCCAATTCAATCTCAATTTCATTTTAATTCCAATTCAAATCAAAATTCATTCAACTCCAATTCAACATCGATTTCAATTCAGTTTCAATTCCATTCCAAATTCCTCTACACTTTAAATGTCTCACAACCCGAGTGTCTCACAGGCTTTGTCATCCTAATGATTCGAATGTCTCACAGACACTGAGCGTCTCACAGACCCGAGCGTCTCACAGACCCAAGCGTCTCACAGATTTCGACATCTCAAGGTTTCAAACGTCTCACAGACCCGAGCGTCTCACAGGCTAGCATCCCAAACCCGAAACTTCTCAAACTCCGAACCCTTCTGAATCTCAAACACCTCAAATATCTCAAACTCCACAAACATCAAATCTCCAAAAAACCAAAAAAACCTGAACTACGTAAGGTCTGATCTCAACAGGGAGTTGAGTACGTAGGCAGCCCATCTAGGGTGCGACCCCATTCCAAATAAAAAACCCCTTTTTCCCCTTTAAGGTGGCTCTCATATCTTTCAAAACGCTCAAACCTTTTTGGCTTCCATAAACTTCAAACCACCAGACTCCAAGTTTTGTCTATTCACTCGAGCTCAGACTTTTCCCAAATCTCCCATCATACACTCATCCGAATTCATCTATTCTCTTCTTGGTCTTGGCAGAAAAGCTCGCCTCATCCACTCTTTTCTCTCTTCTCTGTCCTATCCTATCCTTTGGCTTTAGTGAATCTCTCTAATAAGGTTTTGAAAGAAGGTAATCCCGACAATTGGAGACCGAGGTTTCCTCGGGCACCAATCCGAAGTCGTGGTCGTTGCCACTTCTAAGGGGTGTAACCCAGTGCGAACCCACAAGAATCTTGGTATGACCAGATAAGTCCATCCATAGGCAACAACCTCAGAGTCAATTAACGGTTCTTAGAACCCTCATCTTTCCTTCCTAGTTCCTTAGGTCAAACTAGGTGGCGACTCTAGTCAATTCCGCCTTATAGAGGCATAAGTCCGCGTGGGCCCATTGAGAGCGGGTGTAGTGTTCACTTGCACTCCCCTTTGCTTTCTGGGAAAGACGGACGATTTAGTAGGTATTTGAGGGATGCCAGAATAACGGGTTTTCACCCTCCACAGAATGGCATTTTCTAGGATCTAGGCTTCTCAGTCAGACCATATTTAGATAGACCCCCCTCATACCGAAAAATCACCCTCCACAGAATGGCGACTCTGCTGGGGAAAACTTGAGTAAGTTTTTCTCAAACTCAAGGAAGACTGAACTCCCATTCAAATTGTCAGGATTCCCCTTCTTTCAAAACCTTCAAGAGATTCATTCTAAAGCCGCTAGGACTACTCTCTCCACACTTAGAGTGTGTACTGAGAGGATAGTTAGGATGAGAGTCTAGAGTTCGAGATTGGCCTTGAGTGCCATATGTGTGCTTTACCATTTGTATGCTTCACTTTTGTGTGTTTATTGTTGTGTGTCTACTGTCTTATGTTTACTGCTCTTCATGCATGACATAATATTTATTGCTTATTTATTGCTTTTGTAAATGGGGCCTTCCTAGAAGGAGTCAACCCATTGTTGCATCGGGTAGCATAGGACATGCATTCCTCTGTGTCACCCGATTTGTCCACGAGTCACGGGATCCCAACCGGTCCACGGTTGATTCCCCATGAGTTGGGTCCTTCCTAGAAGGAGTTAACCCACGAGGTAACATGGTCCAAGACCACGCCTTGAAGCTCATGATCCAAACATATCCTCCATTACCCGAGTCTAAGCCAGCATATAGTGAGCCATGAGCCTTCAGTGTCCAGCTGCCTGGTCCAGTGTCTAGGACGGGTTTTATGGGTAGTCACCCCCTTGTATGCCGCCTGTCTGACCACCCTCTGTCTTACCCTGAAGATTGCATGGGCTCAGTTCTCCATGATTCCTCTGCACCACGGGTGTCTTTAAAGCCCAATGTCGCGCTACAAATTCATAGCGGATCCCGTATTTACGGATACCCATACATGACAAAGCGTAGTCAGCGAATAATTTGGACTTTAGACACACCTTATCGTGCAGACGATGGGAGACCCGTTCCCATGCAGTACTTCCCCAAGTTTCCCGAAAAGTGAGTATGTTGTGATAATCCCCGGCCGTGGCTCGTGTGACTGTATCACTTCGGGTATCCTGACCTTTCGAACTTAAGCACTCCGGACTTTCTTGATGACGTGCCCCACAAGGCATAACAGAGATAAATCCCGAGAGATGAACAGTGAAGGGATGACGGTTCCCCCGGTGGTATGGAAGCATTGATTGACCTGGAAGGTGATTATCCCAATCATTCACACTCAGCTCCACAAAAAATCAGCCACGATTTTTATTTTGCACTTACATGTATGTGTGATCACGTTTCAAAAATTGGCAAAAAAAAACCAGCTCAAACACTCCAATGAAATATCTTCAAAGTCGTCCATTTCAAATGATTTCAAAAAACAATGATTTTCAAAATTGTTATTTCCAAAACAGTTTTCAAAAACGGTTTCAATCAAAGTCTTCTAGAAAACAAACTTTGTCAAACGGTTTGCAAAAGAATAGATGTTTTCACAAATGTAGTTTCAAAAACTATTTTCACAAACAGATTTCAAGAAAACCTTCTTTACACAAACGAATTTCGGAACAACATTTTTCATGGATCATATTTCAATATAGTTTTCGAAAACAGTTTTCAAAATTGATTTTCACAAACAGATTTTAAGAAAACCTACTTTACACAAACGAATTTCGGAACAACATTTTTCATGGATCATATTTCAAAATAGTTTTCGAAAACAGTTTTCAAAATTGATTTTCACAAATGTATTTCAAAATAAATGATTTAGTCCCCATGTCGTGACCCGCTATTTTTGAAGTTCAACCCACCTTCAGGAGCAGCGGTCATTACCGTGGAGCGTACTAGTCATTTCGTGTTTTCACAAAAGTGGTGGATTTTCACAAAGATGCTCGATCATTCACCTTTCCTTTCTCAAAAAATGCCCCTTATTTTCCTTCACCGGAGCAAGTGGGATGCATGAAGATCAACGACGATTCGAGCCAAAATTAGAGTTGCACCAACCCGAGTCGAGCGACATGAAGATCAGAAACAACCTTTCGAGTTCGAAGCTGCAAAGGGTCAGAAGAGCACCAACCAGTTTCTCTTGATCATAGTGTCACCTTGTTGCCCGAACACGAAGAAGCGAACGGCCAATCAAGAGCCCGCACATGAGTGAGCAGACAGTCAGAAGCTCAAGGACGAAGCAGAAGAATTCGGGAGCAGTTTTTAAGCTCAAAATCCCCATTTAATGACTTTTAAAATTGATGTATAGGTTTTCCCCTAGCATTCTTTTCTCTCTTGTCAAATTCTGAATAGACTTTGTGTATAGGTTGTACATTCCCTTTGAATTTATTTAGATCAATGTGTATAGGGTTCCCCACTCCCTATTTTTATTTGCGAATGACCAAGCGTCAAAATTCCTATTGAGAAAATCCACCACTTCGAAAACACGTATTTTTAAAACTGTTTTTTTTTCTCTCTAAGACTTGATTTCTTGTAGCACATACGAATTGCTTTTTCCCATCTTCGGTCATTTCATATTCATTAATCATGCATAAATCACACCCATCTCAGAAAATTGCATAATCACAGGTTGCATTCTCAACACATCACACACAAACATTCATCTCATTTTTCAAGCGTACTAACATTCGCATCTGTCAGATTCTTCTTTGATGACCGTTTTGCAGGTGATTAACCGCGTTTGCCCACGAGTGAAAGCGTGACCCTCAAAGCGATAGCAAGAAATACTAGGGATTCAAGCATCTTCCCATTCGGCATGCCATGTACATAGAGACTAACACCAACAAAAGAGCATATACCAATAAATCATACATCCAAAAAATCATATACCCAAAAAAAATCCCAAATAAAAGAAAGCATACATCCAAAATCCAAAAAAATCGTACATCCAAAAAAATCCAAAAAAAGCATACGTTCAAAAATCCCCAAAAAAATGCAGTCAATGTCATATATTATGGGGCCACCATGCGGGAGTTGTCACTCCCTAAAATTCCAAAACTCGAGGAGCCAATCACCAACCCGACCTCATTGGAGAATTACTTCTTCAACAACAATCACCACAACTCGACCGTCTTCAGAGCCAATCGTGACGGGATGAGCTTCATGAACTGTGAGCTGAATTTGACCCAAGCGAGACTAGGTGTAGCCTTACCACTCATGCATTGCATCCAAAAAGAAAAACAAAAAAAAACACACACACATTTGGTCAAAATTCAAAGTCAGCCATCTCCATTCATCATTTTCAGCATTTCATGCATCATATGTACATAGTAGTTCCATATTACCACAACACATTGCATGGTAGATGTACTGCATACACTCATATCGAAACGACATCTTTGGGGAAAATCTTGAGAGATTGATTGAACAGCATGCCTGAATCACTAAACTCTCGACCCGTCAATGAACACAAGGGTCTAATCAAAATCAGCACCACAAACAAAGTGAGTAATTTGCGAAGAGCGGTATTTTCCTTGGAATTTCAATTGAGTGTATTGGACGATCTACTGAGCGATGAGGGAAGGTAGAGAGAGCCAATCGAGGTAAAACCACGAGCGACATGTGCATTCCTTCAGCACGTGGAGAGGCACAATACATAGTAAGATCAATGTTGATAGCGAGTCACGAACTGTGATTCATGCAAAGATCTGAGAATAGTAAGAAAACAATCATCGACTAATGAGAATGAAGAGGCACATAGGAACAAAAAGCTCCAAAAAACCAAAAAACTTTCACTGCCCTGTACATAATCCCTTAGTGAGCCCCGCTGAGCCTTTCACGATAAACCTTTTTCTGTGAACTCCACAACATGCCAACCCACGTACATATATTTACTCGCCCTTGCAATAGAGGATATTGAAGGAGCCGGAGCCATGGTCTCTTCCCCACCATCTTTCACAAAACACAACAAATGAAATGTTTGAAGGAATCAGTGAGTCAATGCAACTCCAAAGTCAAACACCAAAAAAAGAACACCGAAAATGTTCAAGAAGATCGATGAGTCAATGCAACTCCAAAGCTGAAAGCCAAAATACAAAGCAGAGAATGCTTGAGAAAGTTGATGAGCCAAATGCAATTTCAAAAACACAAAAATGAGAAGAAAGTTCAAATCGTACGCCAGAAGAGGCAAGAAGGAAAAATCCAAACCAAAAGGACCAATGATGTCCCGAAGAAACCGATAAGGGGTTATCAAAACCCGTCTAATCATTCCACCCATGGAAAAGGCGAAACATGTCCTCTATTGTACAAAAGCTCCATAATTCCTAAACAAATCCTCCAGTCCCATGTGACATACATCATACCCCTCAACCCCGTTATAACCCAATAAAAGACCTCTGACTCGTTAGTTGGTGAACGTTAACTGAAAGTATCAGATCTGAAACATGAATCATAAGCTTCGTGCTTGTTATCAACATGTCCCACCTCACAATACAGGGACTATGAGTGAATGAGTGCGACCTTACTTCACAAGGTCTTTAGAGTACGAGTGACTCTTCGATTGAACTACCAAATCATAATCAACCTACCCCATTGCAGGTGAGGAATTTGTGAGGAACGGAAAGTTCATAACCTCAAAAAGAAATTCTCAGGAAAATACTGCTCTGAGCATCAAGAGTATCATCACGACATTATCACACACGACCATACTCACGAGAGATTGACCTACATCCCTCCAAGAGAGGAAGGTGATTCACGCATTCCAATTCAACAATCACTCAAGATCGAACAAAAGATGTCGTATATTTGTAAACCTCATATTAATAGAGATAGGGCCATACCTTTTCTCCAAAAATTGCATATGCATTTTGCATCGTATCAAGCATTTAATATTTACATACATCGTAAGCACTCCATCATCAATATATGATTGGTAAGAACTCTGCCTAGTCTCGCCGAAAGTAGACTTCAGCTGCCGCTATTGAAGCGTAACTCCCTATCAAAGGAAGTCAAGTCTGAGCCATCCTAGGCTATCTTTGAGCTACATCGAACCATTACGTCGCTATCCTGGGCCATCATCGAGCTATATTTAGCCTTTTCGGAGCCATCCCGGGCTATCACCAAGCTACATTGAACCATTCAAGAGCTATCCGGAGGCATACGAAGACCATCCCGGAGCCATCCACTGCATACTCAATCCCTTTCGACACCGCTTCTAAAGCCAATCTGGAGCCATACAGGGGCCACCCTCAAAACATTGAGACCATCCCTAGAGTTACACAGGGGCCACCCTCAAAACATTGAAACCATCTTGAGAACTACAAGGGAGTCATCCCAACAGTTCAAGAACAATACAGAAGCCACTTCAAATCCCTGTCGGAGCCATTTCGTCACCAAGACCTTGCCTACAGAGAGCGAACTACGTATGGTCTGATCTCAATATGGAATTGAGTACGTAGGCAGCCCGTCCAGGGTGCGACCACATCAAAGGCGAAAACTTCCCTTTTCCCCTCTGTGTCATTAAAGTGAACCAACCAAAGCATCGTCATGCTCAATCTGCACAAGGTCATCCCGGAGCCATCCATGGAAATCCTGGAACCATGATGGGAACTCCCAACAAAGTCATGCAACTGTGTTTCATCACTCACTCGTGAAAAACCATTCACTCACTACAAAGTCCACAACAAATCTCGTCAAACAACAATAAATCCATCATCGGAGCCGTCAAACCACCCTGAAAAAACTCAAGGCAAATCAAAGCCCATAAACTGCCACAAAATCACCAACCATGTCAAACCCACCAACCACCCCGAAACCATTGGTCACATCGGAGCCATTAGTGCACACCGGAGCCATCAGTGCATACCGAAGCCATCAGGGCATACCGGAGCCATCAACGCATGCTGGAGCCATCTCAGATCCTCGAAGCCATGCCGGAGCCACCAGAGCCATCCCGAAGTTTTGATGTAACTCTAGAGCCATCTGCTCACACAAAAACCTACACCCACAAACAGGGAGTTCGATTCAATTAATACAATTGTTAACCACCTCACATCGCATATCACTTGCATATACCCACAAAATTTGTTCACTATCTAATGCATCTTCACACCCGCTAGACAGCTATTGCGCTACTAGTGCGGTCGACTTTTTCATTTTACACCCGTCAGGCAGCTATTGCGCTACTGGTGCGGTCGCTTTTTCGCTTTACACCCGCTAGGCAGCTATTGCGCTACTAGTGCGGTCGCATTTTTGTTTTTCACCCGCTAGGCAGCTATTGCGCTACTAGTGCGGTCGCTTTTTGTTTTCACCCGCTAGGCAGCTATTGCGCTACTAGTGCGGTCGCATTTTTGTTTTTCGCCCGCTAGGCAGCTATTGCGCTACTAGTGCGGTTGCATTTTTGTTTTTCACCCGCTAGGCAGCTATTGCACTACTAGTGCGGTTGCATTTTTGTTTTACACCGCTAGGCAGCTATTGCGCTACTAGTGCGGTCGACTTTTTCATTTTACACTAGCAGCTATTGCGCTACTGTGCGGTCGCTTTTTCGTTTACACCCGCTAGGCAGCTATTGCGCTACTAGTGCGGTCGCTTTTTGTTTTTCACCCGCTAGGCAGCTATTGCGCTACTAGTGCGGTCGACTTTTCCTTTTACACCCTGACAGCTATTGCGCTACAAGTGCGGTGAACTTTTCGTTTACACCCGCTAGGAAGCTATTGCGCTACTAGTGCCGGTCGACTTTCGTTTTACCACCGCTAGACAGCTATTGCGCTACTAGTGCGGTCGCACTTTTCATTTTACACCCGCTAGGACAGCTATTGCGCTACTAGTGCGGTCGACTTTTTGTTTACACCGCTAGGCAGCTATGCGCTACTAGTGCGGTCGACTTTTTTTACACCCGCTAGATAGACAGCTATGCGCTACTGTGCGGTCGAATTTTCGTTTTTTTTACACCCGCTAGGCAGCTATTGCGCTACTAGGCGGTCGCCTTTTCGTTTTACACCCGCTAGGCAGCTATTGCGCTACTAGTGCGGTCGGACTTTTCGTTTTACACCGCTAGACAGCTATTGCGGCTACTAGTGCGGTCGATTTTTTTCCTTTTACTACCGGAGAACAGAGCTATGCGCTACTAGTGCGGTTTCGAATCTGTTTTACAACCCGCTAGGCAGCTATTGCGCTTAGTGCGGGTCGACTTTTCGTTTTACACCCGCTAGACAGCTATTGCGCTACTAGTGCGGGTCGACTTTTCGTTTTACACCCGCTAGGCAGCTATTACGCTTACTAGTGCGGTCCCCGCGTTTTTCCTCCATTAGGCAGCTATTACGCTACTAGTGCGAGATTGTTCACTTCATAACCCGCTAGGCAGCTATTACGCTACTAGTGCGGTCCCGCCGTTTTTCCTCCATAGGCAGCTATTACGCTACTAGTGCGAGATTGTTCAATCATAACCCGCTAGGCAGCTATTACGCTACTAGTGCGGTCTCGCCGTTTTCCTCCATTAGGCAGCTATTACGCTACTGGTGCGAGATCGTTCATTTCAAACCGCTAGGCAGCTATTACGCTACTAGTGCGGTCCCCAATCTTTCCTCCACTAGGCAGCTATTACGCTACTAGTGCGAGATCGTTCACTTCATAAACCGCTAGGCAGCTATTACGCTACTAGTGCGTCCCGCCGTTTTTCTTCACTAGACAGCTATTACGCTACTAGGGCAAGATCGTTTCACACCCACCTGCTAGGCAGCTATTACGCTACTAGTACGGTACTCGATTAAAGTATTATAGACTCGTCATAAGTCCTATAGCTAGATATCAAGAGGTCTAGTTGAGGCTCTCCTAAGTCCTCATACTTTCAATTGCATCCTAGGCTCGTCATAAGTCCTAGGGCTGGATGTCAAGAGGTCCAGTTGAGGCATACTAAGTCCTCGTGCACCCCAAACCAATCTATTGTTAGCATTTTAGGCTCATCATAAGTTCTAGGACTGGATGTCAAGAGGTCCAGTTGAGGCTCGTAATATGTCCTCGTGCATTCAGCTATCATATCATTTCCCGTCCCATTCATACATTACCTTCCTCGTGGTCCCATCCCAATGCACCACAAAGCCGTAGTGAGAATTTTTGGCGCCCTCTCAACCTTGATTCAATTCTGCAAGGGCTTGCAAAATTGAATCAAGGGGAGCCATCTGTAGACACCAAAAATTCTCACCCCATAAAGCAAAATTCAAGAAAATGCATAAAATAAGAAGGTTGTCGCCTTTCTTTTTGAAACATATTCATGTACATACCAAAACGAAACTGTCATTTTATGACAAATTTTTTAAATCAATTTTCAAAGCATCTGTTTTCAAACCTGTCTCTTTCTGTCATTTACTTATTTTACCATCTTATTACTGATTTATTTCATGTTAGTCAGTCCTGTTATATTCGCTTACTTATTTGCCTTTTCGTTTTAGTTTGGTTCATGTTATTTTGTTACCGTCTGTTTTTATCTCATTTCCTTTCATTAGTACTTGTATTTGTATTTTCTTTATTAGTACTTGTTTGTATTTTGTCTTTATCATTATTATTTTAGAATCATTTTCATCATTTTATGTACATTCATTTTGTCGCTAATTCAATTAAACTTCCTTTTCTCATTTATTTTCTGAATTAGAATTAGCATGACTGGTTTGTGTATTCGTTGAGCAAGCTATTGATCTTGAGTTCAAACTTGACTGGGAGCGATATCAGTAGGTAATTTTGTTTTAAATTCCAGTCAAACCAAACCTTTGAAGTCTAGTCAAATTCGAGCCCAGTCCACCCCCAGCCCAAAATGGCCTATTGTCCGGCCCACTGGACAACCCAAGCCAGCCCAGAGGCAGTCAGCACTAAACACTAGCCGACCAAACCAATTAAAAATCCTACTTGTCACCTGATATCCTGTCATCTTGGCTCATTTATAAACGACAACGGAAAAACCCTACTGTGGAGAAGGGGAGGCCAGCCGACATGCTCATACACCCACATTTTCCCCACGTCTGAAACCTTCATTCCCCAGAAGCTTCCATCCTCTCCAAGCTTGTCACTGATCCCGATCCGAGGACTTCAAACCAGAAATCATCTCAATCACAGTTGTCTTTCACCATTTCTCTCTCGTTCTTCATTCTCGAATTCACTGGAGATGAGAAAAAATAAAACCCAACTTCAACTCCTCTCAATGGCTGCGGATTTTAAGCCTTGCCTCTCTTAGCCCCTTTTCACGCTCTAAAAAAAATCAATCACATGCGAACAATCAAACTTAGCTTCCTGAGAAATCAAAAACTCTCGAATCACTCTTCTTCTCTATTCCTTTTCCATCGCCATGGCTGGTGAACCTCATGGAAATCACGGCCGCCTCCCAAGTCGATTATCCTCGAGAGCTCAGAGCAACATCGCTCCCATCGCCAGCCAAATGAACCCCAAATGAGAAAGGGCTTTAAGAGCACAGCTACGTCAGGAGAGTTAAACTTGAAATGTTGATGGTTAAGAACATTATGATTTCGTCAGTTTGATGATCGATGCCAGTGCCACTACTTCGCGGTTTTTCTTTCTTTCTTTCTCATCTTTATCTCCTCTCGATTTTATGTTGTTTTTACCTGACCTCTTTCATTCTACGAAGTTCCACGATTTTCATACATACAAGAGTTGTAAAGATCATCGGGAGTCATTACATGTCTGTTGGTTCATGAGCGCTGCACGGAGACTCACCTCAGCCCCATTTTCCCTATTACATTTTAATATACTCTCTGGTTCAACAAAAACTCGCCCGATGATCTCTTAAAGAGTAGGGCATGGTTTTTCGGCTTCGTTGGAGTTCGAATCCAATGCTAGTGCTGACATACACCTCACTTTCTCGTTTCTTGTTCATTCACGTAACCTGGTTTGGATAATCACTCAGGCCATATTGCCTGATTTTAGGTTTTGCTTAAGACTCCCCGTTCTCCCGTGTTATTCGTATCTCCCTTTGTTTCTTTCAATAACTTAATCAGCTTGATCAATGCCTAACCCATGATGGGTTTGGGGATTTTCTCAAAGCTGTTCGAAGGAATAACTATGTATATATACTCCGATTCGAAGTTGTTCTGTGTTGTGAAATGGAATTATTTTCTGTGGATAGATTGAGTTTATTACATGTTATATGTTGCTGGGTATATAGTTTTACTATCCTTACTGAGGTTAATTATTTTAACTCCACAATTTTCCTCTGTTACTGCTATTCTTTTGATCCTGATCCAAATCCCTGATGGATTAGAAGTGCTATCAAGGATCACTCCTCTGTATTATGTCTAATGTTTGAGCGTAGCATTTTCTGGTGTCTTATTGTAAGGACCAAACTGCTCGTATCTTGCTTTGTGTTGTTCCGACGGAATATTTGGTCTCACCTAATACAGTTTTGGAATTCTCGCTGGATGTTGAGGTTTAACAAGCCCAGTCGGTCCCTTGAAGTTGGTGTTAGCTCGTTTTTAATTTTGGGCGTTGATTCCCGATCACAATACCCACGGTTGCAATTACTTTTGTTCTCTACAATTTTTCTGTATTCGCTATACCTGCTTGTGTGCAGGTCCGTTCATGATAATTTGTGAACACTTCCGCCAAGAACCAAGAGACGTATCTGTAATCGGCATGGGTGACCCTTTTTTTTAACTCTGTAAACTTTCATACACATCCTTACTTTGATTGCGGGCTTATATATTGTATTCTTTGGTTGTGCCTCGAAGTTAATTTGCAGGAATCTATAATCTCTGTTCTTCTACCGGTACTGCATTCTAAACCCTTGATTTCTCCCAGTTTATTGTTTCATGCGTGGACATGGTGTCCGATTGCTGATGGTGTTGATCATTTACTGCAATGACTGTATTCTGTTGTTTGAGCTTACTGCAAACAAATTTTGTTCTCATTTCTGTGATGTTTTGTACACACGAGTATCAACCATGTGGTTTACTTTGCCCGATCAGCAAGAGTCATTTAGATTGAGTAAGCATGCGGATAGAGGATTTAGGAAAATACGACTGAATTCAGTCTTCGAATCTTGGCTTAGAGTTTAATATGTAATTAATGTTGTTTTCACGTGAAAGAGGAGATAAGCAGGCATCGGGGGGTCGAATTCCTTTCTGAATTCATAATCGATTAGGGAGAATAATTTAGCTTAGAAACTCCAACTTGGATGTGATTTATCCTAGTTTGTTTGTATATATTATCTTAGGATTTTTTTTCGCTAAAAAAAAAGAAGGGGATGAGCTTTATTGTCATGACTAATTTGATTAGTAACCTGTCATAGGTTTTATCAGCATGTTTAACATGTAACATTAGTGATTTCAGGCATTCGTAACTTGGTTTTGCCGGGTAAGAAAATAATGATAAAAATGGTTTGAGAATCGTTGGCTTAGGCGCCTTATTACCCAGCTTCAGTTCAAAGCCGTAAAAAAAAGTAGGAGAAGAAAACCCATGTGTATGCCCACTTTCAGATTTGAATTTTGCGATATATTTGTTGCTTATCCACCATCGATGTTGTTATTTCATATTATTTGTTTACATTGTATGTTACATATTGTAGATTAGCTTGGCAATTGTTGGACCCAGCCCAATATAGAGGCCCAAGACATAGGAAGCCCTAGTTAGCACATAGGTCACCCCACTTTAGAAAAGCTTTAGGTTAGGGTATCCTCCATGAATACGGGTCCTAGACACGGCCCATGTGAGGAATACTCATTTTCCTTAAAATTTTCCAAATCATCCCTTATTGTCAGAATAAATTCACAATCAATAAAAATCCAATTCAAAGTCCAAACATCAATTCAATTCAAATGTAAATAAAGCCAACATCCTAAATAAAAAGGCCCAAGGCCCAAATCAGTCCAAAAGGCCAATTCTGCCTAAAACAATTCTCAGCCCAATTGCGAACAAAAAAAACAATTTTACCCCACTTTCTAAGGCCTAACCCGGCCCAATTCCAAAGCTCAATTCGAGGCCCATTCCAAAGCCCAATTCGAGGCCCATTCCAAAGCCCAACTAAGGTCTAATTCGACCCAATCCAACCAAAAAGCCAACAAAGGCCCAATCCGGTCCAAACCTAACCAAGGCCCAATCCGTTCCAATTTTGACCAATCCGAACTTTGACCTTGACCCGAACATTGACTTGGTCCAATTTGACCAATCCAAACTTTGACTTTGACCCAACTTCAATCCGGTCCAACTTTGACTCGGTCCAATTATGACCTTGACCCGAACATTGACTTGGTCCAATTTTGACCAATCCAAACTTTGACTTGACCCAACTTCAATCCGGTCCAACTTTGACTCGGTCCAATTATGACCTTGACCCGAACATTGACTTGGTCCAATTTTGACCAATCCAAAACTTTGACTTTGACCCAACTTCGACCCGGTCCAACTTTGACCTTGGCCCGAACTTTGACCTTGACCCGAACATTGACTTGGTCCAATTTTGACCAATCAAACTTTGACTTTGACCCAACTTTGACCCAGTCCAACCTAACCGACCCAACTTTGACCAACCCAACTTCGACTCGGTCCAACATGACTAACCTGTTCTCCAACCCCAACTTGAATTCAACTCCAATTCAATCTCAATTTCATTTTAATTCCAATTCAATCAAAATTCATTCAACTCCAATTCAACATCGATTTCAATTCAGTTTCAATTCCATTCCAAATTCCCCTACACTTTAAATGTCTCACAGACCCGAGTGTCTCACAGGCTTTGTCATCCCAATGATTCGAATGTCTCACAGACACTGAGCGTCTCACAGACCCGAGCGTCTCACAGACCCAAGCGTCTCACAGATTTCGACATCTCTAGGTTTCAAACGTCTCACAGACCCGAGCGTCTCACAGGCTAGCATCCCAAACCCAAAACTTCTCAAAACTCTGAACCTTCTGAATCTCAAACACCTCAAATATCTTCAAACTCCACAAACATCAAAATCTCCAAAAAAAACCAAAAAACCTGAACTACGTAAGGTCTGATCTCAACAGGGAGTTGAGTACGTAGGCAGCCCATCTAGGGTGCGACCCCATTCAAAACAAAAAACCCCTTTTCCCCTTTAAGGTGGCTCTCATATCTTTCAAAACGCTCAAACCTTCTTTGGCTTCCATAAACTTCAAACCACCAGACTCCAAGTTTTGTCTATTCACTCGAGCTCAGACTTTTCCCAAATCTCCCATCATACTCATCCGAATTCATCTATTCCTCTTTGGTTAGCTTGGCAGAAAAGCTCGCCTCATCCACTCATTTCTCTCCTTCTGTCCTAGCCTATCCTTTGGCTTTAGTTGAATCTCTCTAATAAGGTTTTGAAAGAAGGTAATCCCGACAATTGGAGACCGAGGTTTCCTCGGGCACCAATCCGAAGTCGTGGTCGTTGCCACCTCTAAGGGGTGTAACCCAGTGCGAACCCACACAGAATCTTTGGTATGACCAGATAAGTCCAATCCATAGGCAACAATCCCAGAGTCAATTAACGGTTCTTAGAACCCTCATCTTTCCTTCCTAGTTCCTTAGGTCAAACTAGGTGGCGACTCTAGTCAATTCCGCCTTATAGAGGCATAAGTCCGCGTGGGGCCCATTGAGAGCGGGTGTAGTGTTCACTTGCACTCCCCTTTGTGCTTTCTGGGAAAGACGGACGATTTAGTAGGTATTTGAGGGATGCAAGAATAACGGGTTTTCACCTCCACAGAATGGCATTTTCTACGACCTAGGCTTCTCAGTCAGATCATATTTGGATAGACCCCCTCATACCGAAAAATCACCCTCCACAAGTTTCGGCTTCAGATTCCTCAAGATGGCTTCGGGATAGTTCAGGATGGCTTCGGGGAGGCTACAAGAGGGCTCCATTTGATGATAGTGGTGAACAAAAGGGGGTTTTTCCTTTGAGGTGGTCACACCCTGGGCGGGCTGCCTACGTACTCAATTCCGTATTGAGATCAGACCTGACGTAGTTCGAATTTTGTAGGCAAGACCCTGGTGATGAAATAGATCTGACGTGGATTTGAGATGGCTCCCGTATTGTTCTCAGACTATTAGGATGCCCCTGTGTAGTTCCAAGGATGGTTTTAATGTTAGATGATGGCTCCCGCATGGCTTCAGTTTGGTTCTGGATATGGTGTTGATGAGGCTCGAGCATGACGCTGGATGGCTCCAGAATTGTCTTCGTACGGCCTCGAATGGCTTTAGTTTGGTTCGACGTTGCTCGAGGATAGCCCAGGATGGCTCCGAGATAGTTCGATGTAGCTTGATGATGGTCTGGGATGGTTCCAGTTGACATCTTTTGATCTAAAGTTATGCTTCAACAACTGCAACTGAAGTCGATTTTCAGCGAGACTAGGTAGAGTTCTTACTAGTCAGGTGTTGATGATGGAGTGGTCATGATGCATGCAAATACTAAATGCTAGAAGAGATGCAAAATGCATAGGCAGTTTTTGAAGAGAAGGTACGATTCTATCTCTATTACTAAGAGGTTACGAATGTAAGACATCTTTGGTTCGACCTTGAGTGATTACTGAACTAGAATGTGTGAATCACTTTCCTCTCATGAAGTGATATGGGTCAATTTCTCGTGAGTATGGTCGTGTGCAAATGTCATGATGATACTCTTGATGCTCGGAGCAGTATTTTCCTTAGAATTTCATTTCAAGGTTATGGACTTTCCGTTCCTCACAAATCCCTCACCTGCAACAGGGTGGGCTGCTTATGACTTGGTGGTTGAATCAAAGAGTCACTCGCACTCTAAAGACCTTATGAGATGAGGTCACACTCATTCGCTTATGGTCCCTTTGGTATGATGGGACATGTTGATAGCAAGTACGAAGCTTATGGTTCATGCTTCAGATCGGTACTTCAGTTAACGCTCACCAACTAACGAGTCGGAGGTCTTTTATTGGGTTATAACGGGGCTGAGGGGTGCGATGTATGTCACATGGGACCGGAGGATTTGTTTGGGGAGTTGTGGAGCTTTTGCGTAATAGAGGGTATGTTTCGCCTTTACCATGGGTGGAATGATTAGACAGGTTTTGATAACCTTTTTATTGATTTCTACGGGACATCATTGGTCCTTGGATTCGGTTTTCTCCTTCATGTCTCTTCTAATGTATGGTTTGAATCTTCTTTTCATTTTTCTTTTGTGAAATTGCATTGGATCATCGGTTTTCTTGAACGTTCTTTGCTTTGTATTTTGGCTTTCAGCTTTGGAGTTGCATTAACTCACTGATCTTCTTGAACACTTTCGGTGTTCTTTTTGGTGTTCGACTTTGAAATTGCATTGACTCATTTATTTCTTTGACCATTTATGTTGTTTGGTGAAAGATTGCAGGGAGGGACCATGGCTCTGGCTCCTTCGAGATCCTCTATTGCAAGGGTGAGTAAGTATATGTATGTGAGTTGGTATGCTGTGGAGTTTCTAAAGAAAGAGTTTTATCGTGAAAGGCTCAGCGGGGCTCACTAAGGCATTATGTAGAGGGCAGTCAAAGCTTTTTGGTTTTGTGGAGATTTTTATTCCTAAGTGCCTTGTCATTCTTATTAGTCAATGATTGTTTTCTTACTATTCTCAAATCATTGCATGAATCACAGTTCGTGTCTTGTTATCAACATTGATCTCGCTATGAATTGTGCCCCCATGTGCTGAAGGAATGCACAAGTCGCTCATGGTTTTACCTCTATGGAGTCGCTCTATCTTCCCTCATCGCTCGGTGGATGGTCCAATACCTTCTTTTGGAATTCAAGAGAAAATACCGCTCTTCGCACACTACTCACTTTGGTTTGTGGTGCTGATTTTGATTGGACCCTTGTGTTCATTGATGGGTCGAGAGTTTAGCGGTTTACGTGCTCTATTCAAACAATCAATTAAGATTTTCGCCAAAGACGTTGTTTCGATATGGGAGTATGCAAATGCAACGATCTACCATGCAATGTGTTGTGATAATATGGAATTACTATGTATAGGATGCGTCAAATGTTGAAAATGATGAATGAAGATGGTTGACTTCAAGTTTTGACTGAATGTTTGTTTTTTGTGTGTTTTTTTCTTTTTAGATGCAATGTGTGTGTGGTAATGCTACCATAGTCTCGCTTGAGTCGGTTCTAGTTGATGGTCATGAAGCTCATCCTTTCAATGTCGGCCTTGAAGAAGGTGTAGCTGTCGGGGTTGCTGTCGGGTTGGTGACTAGCTCCTAGATTTTAGGACATTTTAGGGAGTGACAACTCCCGCATGGTAGCCCTACGATATGGAAACGACTGCACTCTTCTTCTTTTTTCTTTCTTCTCAATCATTCTGGTCACTGGTGCCCATGGTGATTCTGGATTTGGAAAAGGCTCGAACTCCCTGGTGTTCTCCACTATCCCTCTGAAGATTAGTTTGGAGGTTGAGATATTAGGATGAAGGCTGGTGTGTGGCAAGTGTGCAAACGATTTATTTGATGTATTAAAAGCCTAGAAATAATCCTAGAATTCAATAATTCAATAGATCGTCAGGTTGCAAAAAATCCCGGTCGAAATAGTATAGTAATTCAATGAAGCGACCTGGGTGTCAATCCACGGGACTTGATAAGTAAGTCTAGCCTTAGATAATGGTTAACTCAAAAAAGGGGTTTGTTTTGGTTTTGGGTTTCACAAATAGATAACAAGAAAGTAAATAGCAGATAAATTAAAGTGATAGTTTTGGGAGTGTGAACGGTACTCTAGGTTCAGGGAGTTGTTTCACTAGCTAGGTTCTGCATATTCTACTGCTTAAGTGGAGACTTGGATCGGCTTGTAATTCTCAATTATCTATTCTGTATTAAGTCTTAATTCCAGATAGCTCATCTAGACAGGGCATGTAGTTCTAGTCTAGACCTAGCAAGTATATCTAGATGGTTTTATCGCACAGAATTACTAGTCTGGTTTTAATCCGGACTAAAGCTCCTAGTGACTAAAGTAATCTATCCGATTGCAATATCACAGGTAACAGGTTAATAGGACCGTCAATGCTAATCACCTTATCTGATCATAACATGATTCGAGGGCTTAAATAATTCATGATGTTTATTAAAGCACTTAAAAGCATTAACTGAACAATCCAAATTGTCTCAATAAGCAGTAAGTAAAAATGTCGCGAAATGGATACGGATATGAGCGGAGGTTTACGAAGGTATTTTGTGAGATAGCAGATGAATCGTGAATGAATCGTGAGTGAGCTATGCAGGTTTATGGAGGAGATAGAAGAATGGAGATGGAGCGTATGGTGAGTGAGAGGGTTAACAGAGAGGAGAGGAGACTGTGAAGTCAGGTACGGTTTGGAATGAAGGCAGGAGGTGGTTTATATTAGGGTTAGAAAGGAAAACATAGACTAGTGGAAGTTTGGTAAAGGGTAGCTTGATTGAGGCATTGATTGATTGAGGATGGAGCGTAGTTAATAAATGTTGCAGTGCGCCGCTCCCCTGTTTCCATGCCGACTTTCTGTTAATGCGTTGCTCGATAATTAGCCGAAAGGCTAATTATCAGTGCGTGCATTTTTATTTTTCAATTCTGTGTGACGTCCGGATCGTGTCCGGATCCGGACGTGACACAGAGTTTTAGATCTGGAATGCGAACTCTCGGATCTGGAATTTAGTCACGTCCGGCTCTTGTCCGGCCAAACAGATCCGGACAAGAGGCGTCTGGCTTTGTGTCCGGCCAAACTGATCCGGACAAGACCAATTTTTGTCTCTTCTCCTGATTTGTTCCCCGTTTGTTGTGTTGTACTCCTTATGATGTATAATCTTTATTTCCTGGGTTTTTTTCCTGTATTTAACATATATAACACATCAGTTCTTATCAAAGCATCAATCTTAGGAAAAACACATAATAAGTGGGAAACATTGCCTGAATTGTTACAAATTATAAGGTATTTAAACCCTAAAAAGCCTATATGTTTCACACTTATCAACTTCCTCACACTTAAGCTTTTGCTTGTCCTCAAGCAAAATAGGAATAAGAATATCTCTAAAACCTTCACATAATCTCAAATTTTAAACAAGTGCAGGGCGAAATCAAACAAGGTGATAAATGAAAGAATAATCTTGCTCTCTGAGGTAGGTTTTCAAAACAGTGAAGCAGGAACAATTTTGTAAAAGCATAGAGAAACTAGATTGTAGAAAACAAGTTAACTTAGCTTGGGACTTTCCACCATTTCTTTCCTCTAACCTTTGGATGACAAGGGGTGTGAAGTAATGCCTTATTCTGCAATACCTTTCAACACCACGTACTCGTGATCAAAAGCAAAAATTAAACTGCAATGAATTTTCTTTCTCATGCAAAAACATTCTTCGTCAAGAATTATATACAAAACAAACGAAATATTGTGAATTGCAGAGTTATTCCGTAACCCAGACTTTTCTCTCTATCCTTGTAACGGTGTGGGCCAACTATCCCAAATCAAGAGACCTTAGGTAGATAGGTGATAAGGCACCCTTAAGACTTAATAACCGGATAGACGAGGCCTGCTATTGTTAGGAAAATATTTTGATCAGTGGAGTACCTTGCCTTACCCTTTTCATTCCAAACATTCACTTCATTTCCAAAATCCCAAGCTAAAATATTCTAGTTTCCACAACTAGCCAATCTACCTGATTTTTAGTGAAAAGAGAGTGGTTTTAAATAAAACTATTTTTATACAAACCTCATCAAGCAAAAAGATTCCTACGGTTTTCACTTTGATTAATAACACTCGATGTGCACAGGTATTAGAGAAGAAAAAAGCAAGTGTGGCATTAAAGAACAATTAGCATGTTTTCAGGGAAAGGTCTCTCCTTCCTCACACTTAAGATGAGCAATGTCCTCATTGATCAATGAAGAAAAACAGAGAAAAGAGCTTTCAAAACATGCTATACTCATAATAGATGCATATGCAATAATTAACCCTCAACGCAACAAATGTGGAACATCAAGTACGTGAAATTATGAACTGAGACTCCCCTGGTGTTATGGCTTGAGGAAGATGTTCTTCCTCACACTTGAAGTTTGGTAGGGGTCGAGAGATTCCTTATGAGTCACAGACAGTATACGTTGTGTGCAGATTAAGAGTTGCTAAATTTTCACTGGCAAGTACAACCACAGAATAAAGTGCATTAACTCGAACTATAGAGAATTTTTGAATCGAATGAGTCATATTTAGAGAAAGAATACTCCCCATAGTTTAAGCTTAGCAGACATTCGCAAGTAGTGTGGTTCCATTTCCTGTACTTATAGCCATTTGTTTCGCAGTAGAGGTGACATGTAAAGTAATCATTTTAGAACGCTGCACTGCTCAGAGAAACAAGAAATTTAGCAATTAGAAATTAAAACACTGCTGAATATATCTAATACCACTTCTCCTGCAGTCCCATGTTTTCGTTAGTCTTAACAAACAAAAGTAAAAATAAGTTAAGAAAAAGAAAAGAAAGATACAGAAAAACCAACAAAAGAGAAGAAGCAGTAAAAATAGAGTGGCTATCACTGAGGCGTGGTGTGGTGGTGGTGTGTGTCGAAAATGGTGGAATAAAAATGGAGGTTTGTGTTTTCTGGGTTCGAAGTCGAGGCGGATGAAGAAGAAGAGCGACAGAAGAAAGAAAATTAAAAAAAAAT